>JAQIXA010001022.1:0-30206 GCA_034699045.1 Nanhermannia cf. coronata Gr-Ori-00579
AGACAATATGAATGGTTTGCTTATAATGCTTTAGATTTTTAAGTCTGAGCATTAAGCCATTCCGCCAAGCTTGCCACGTAGATACTAGGGTACTGCTATACTTTATATATGTGCCTTCATATGTGCGTAGGACAACAATAGAGTAAAGGGTGCTTTTTGTACTTTTTGATGATGTTTTTTTCGTCGTTTCTTGGTAAGTTTCGAATCTCATAATGAATTGTATAGATACACACATATACCTAGTTAGTTAATCTGAGGGAGGATTACATGTTAAAGAATTAAATTTCAAGGATTTCTACTAACTGAAAATAAATACATTGTCTTTCTCATTGTTCAAAAAGTGATCCCTTTTATTCAAGCCTAAATCTGGGAGTAGGCATGTATATATATATACCCTATACATATGTATAGTTAGTAGGTAGTTGTTTATGGAATTAAAAATTGAAAGGAGAAAAGCAACAGTTGGTTACTTTTTGTGGTCTATTCTCTCTTTCGATCGTCATCAAAAAGTAACAAGAGGGATTAAATTATTTCTAAAATACCTTGTAGGGTACTACAATAAGTACCAGTACCTATACTGATAGGTATTAGGCACTGATTTTTATTAGAAGTCATTTTTCATTTCATAGTAGGTGTAAAATTTATCACTAGTGAATGTGATACTTTTAATACTATATAAATAGACATACCTACATTTGAATAATCATTAGTAGTAGGTAGGTACTACTTTACTTTTGCTACAGATATCTGTATAGTAGATAAGTAACCTACCTAATAATATTATAGGTAGCTAAAAGAAAAAGAAACTGAACATAAGGTGCGAAACGCATGCTAAAAAAGGATTTAAAATGTATGAATGTAGCCGAAAGCCGATAAGTAAATTAAGAACAAAAAGCAATGATACTTTAGGTGTAGATGTACATAGGTATATATGTATGTAAAAATGCATTTAAATAATAGTAGATAAAGATAGAAGTGTATTGTGGCACATGCTACTCGTTATTTGCCATTGATTTTAAATTCGACAGGTGTTTTTGTTGTGTTCGATGGTTCGATGAGCCTCGGAGATTTTTGATGGTTTTTTTCTTCACTCTTTTTTTCAAACCTTTCATTTCTCCAAGTCCAAATCCAAATCCAAATGTCTACAGATAGTGAGACTTGAGACCGAATACCCTTTAAAAATCACTATATCAAATATATCAAACAGAGTAAGCAGGTGGTCGAAAGAATTTTTAGTAACTTTCCGCCTTTTTTGTCAGTCTTTTTAACGATATGTGGCATTTTTTTTTGTGAAAAAAAAATATCACAACAAAGGCTCAAAAATGTACTGTAGACAAAAACACACTTATCCTAAAGCCACAAGAAAAAGAAAAGAATGGTTGGATAAAGCACCTAAAGGTCCGAATATTTATATCGTAGAAGTATCTTAACCTATGCTTATTATTACACATATCATAAGCTTATTGTAAAATAAGAAATTTATAGGTACATAATTATTTACACAAGTATTAGTATGTATGAGATGATGATAATAACGTGGTTGAAGAATCCATATCGTTCATTGCATACCTTTAAAATATTTATGTATCTAAATTGGAATGGTTCTCATGAACTTTAAATTTTAAATTTTTCTCCAATCCAATACAATAGAGTACTGATATAGGTACTTATAGTAATAGTGAGTAATGGGAGAAATATGGAAAGAATGAGAAATATTGGGCCGAAGGGCTCGCCCGTGCTTGCCCTTAACCTTAGAAAAATAACCCTTTGCATTTTACATACTTTCAAATGCAGTGTTGTGGTAGTTGTAGTTATGTTATTGTTATTGTTTTGTATGCAGTGCTGTGATTACCATGTATTTACCTATATGTATACACACATTTTTTGGTAATTAAGGGCACCTAACTCTAAACTCTAAATCTGTGTTCTAACTATGACTATGAGTATGCGAGAATGAGTAGGCTTGCCCTCATTTTGCCTTGAGTGCCATGAGTCAGGAATTTCTTCGAATTTCTTACGCATAATAATAATACATACATGGTATGCCTAACAATAAGTACCCTTATTTTTATTTACGTAAGAGTCCTCGGAGCAAGTAGGCGAGAGGGAAAGGGCTCTTTAAATTCTGGCCAATAAATCTGATCTAGAAGAATTTATTTATCGCCTAATGGGCATTTTTTCATAGAAATTGAAATGGAATCAAAAACCCTTCGAGTGTTTCAAACTTTGAACTTGAACTCGAGAGGA
This sequence comes from Nanhermannia cf. coronata Gr-Ori-00579, assembly GCA_034699045.1. Lineage (NCBI taxonomy): Eukaryota > Metazoa > Arthropoda > Arachnida > Sarcoptiformes > Nanhermanniidae > Nanhermannia > Nanhermannia cf. coronata Gr-Ori-00579. The sequence continues at coordinate 2,248 of JAQIXA010001022.1, forward strand.
GTCTATGCCTGTGATTTAAAGTTCAATATCGAATAATTTTATCATATGGAATTTAAAAATAAATATAGAAGTAATACCTACTAAAAATTACTTTCTTTACCTACAGTATACTGCTTATATTTCTTGATGAAATATCAGACATGAGGATTTTAAACATAGCAAGCTACATATACATATATAACTTTTATTAGGACCCTTATCCAAATTCCAAACTCATCATTTGAATACAATTAACTATTGATATGACCATATATGAAGTTTCATAACTTTTAAAAATTCCATTTTTGAGAATTTTATATAAAATTGATATAAGTTTAAAAACTTATTTCAAGTAGAATTTAAAAATATTTGAAGATAATTTTTAGTATAATTAAGACAAATAGAACTGCTTTCGTAAGTTTTAGAAGCTTAGAGATGTATTCATTTATGTAGTAGTTTGTATGTCAGTTTATCTTTGATACTAGGTAGAAAGAAACAAAGGGTTAAAAAGTAAAAAAGTACTTCAGATTTGAAAAAGTGCTTTATAAGATTTTACCTCATGTTTTCAGTTTTCAACAATCTATATAGATAGGATACCTAAGTGTATAAAGGTAAAAAAAAAAAGGTCATAAGACTCGAAAAATACTACTACTACGCTACTACTACAAGGGTCCTACGTCGAGTATTTAGATAGTAAATAAGTCTCAGTTTTGATTCTCCTCGATCTGACTTGACTTAAGAGTTCCTCGAAGGGATGGCTGGCTGGGAACGAAAAGAAAGAGTTAAGAGTTGAGATGGGAGTTACGATAATAAGGGCGAAGTCTTCGAGGGCCTTAAAAGACAAGGAAAGATAGTGACTTGGATTCAGCCTTAGGTTTCCAGGTTCAACTTTTTTCTTTATTTTTTTTTACTAGTATAGTAGTCTAGGAGAGAGTGGTCCATGACCTTGAATAAGAGAACTGATACAACACAATTGGACTCTACTATTATTACTACAACCACTACTAGAAATACAATAAGTTGTAGATTTGATGCTCTTCACTTGAACCTGAAACTAGACTTGAAAAGTTTGAGACTTGAGGCTAAGTAAGTCCTGTCTGTTTCTCTGTTTGTTTCAAGAAAAAAATATCGTTCTTTATACACTACATACATACTGATAGATAGTATCGTATAGTGAGGGAAAGAACTTGAGAAATCATTTTTAAAGCTAAGAATAAGTAAGCTTTAAGTAAAAAAAAGGGATCTTTCATATGATCACATTAGGTAGTACCCTACATATAAGTAATAGCATGATACTTATTATTATTATACTTGTGTGATGTGATGTGTGTAAAATAACCAGTAGAAGAAAGTCCAACGGACAAAGATCTCTTTTCTGAACTTAAGTTGTCCGTTGCTTTTTTTCAATAACGATAAGTCTATAGTAGCATAGACTTTTCTATACATACACAATTAGATATAAGGTACATACTTACATACATACTAGGTACTACTATCAGTATTATTAGTATGTATGTAACTATATTTAAGTTTAAGTAGTCTTAATAATAAGTATACTGTCCAAGAAATACGATATTTCTCATCTGCTGGACTTTTATGTTTTCTTACTACTTATTTACTACTACTACAGTCTACAGATTACAGAGTAGTAGTACTACAATACAACTAGTAGTAAATATTACTACCTATTTAGATATATCTGTTTGTAATGTATAAAAATAAACTTATACTGCTTATATTATGTTGTACCTTATTACTATTACTATTATAGGCTTAATATTTTTGAGCCTCGCATGTGTGATTACTCTTGCTCATAATCGACGATCGTTTCTTTCAATTTTGAAGAACCCAACGGACTCTCAAAGTTTACAAGATAATTCTTCAGATTGTAATTTTACAACCTTGCAATTCATTTATTTAGCCGTTGAAAATTGAATTCAATTAGAATGTGTATAAGTATCCTTTACTCATATAATTTCTAAATATTTATATACTTACAATGTATGAGCAAGTACATATACGAGTACATATTATTCTACTTTCTTAGCTTTTGGCCTATTACTTGAGTATTGTGGCATATCTTCCATAATGAACATTTGTAACTAAAAACCGATGATATTTTTTTGATTTATTTTATTCTGACTTGACTTGTGTGACTTCACATAAAATGAGTTGAGTTGAGTTGAGTTGATATGAAAATGAATGAAATTTCTAAAGTTCATAAAAATTATCAAGAGTCAGGAGGGTCCTTTCTCAGTTTTTCGTGGCTGTCAGTTCCCATCCTTATGCCATAAGAAGTTTAAGAATTCTGGACAATTGCATTGTGGTCCAAGTCCAAGATTTAAGCTTTATGAGAAACCTCTTGAAGGCTCATATGATGTACCTTACCTATGCATGCTATCGTACTCTGAATTTTGGATATGGGTTCCATCAACTTTTGAGAATTATTTAAGTGTCCATCTCGACTTTCCTGACTTTTCTCACTTTTCGTCTTACTTTACATTTTTTCGTGAGAAAAAGGGTTAAATATTTTTAAACAGAATTCCATACCTAAATAAACTCGTACATAGTAAGTACATACATAGACAAGTGCTCACATCTTATTATGTAAGTCATAAATATAAGTAAGTATCTTTGTGTGTGTACCAGAATATTTAATACAAATAAGTAACTACTTAAATTTTTGAAGCCCTGAATACTCGTATTTGTGTAGTACAATGTTTCACCCATAAAATTGACGTGTCATTAAGTGGGTTACATTTAAGAATTCGAGATTGGCAGTTCAAGTTGAGACTTTAACAAACATTTGTAGTCCATATAGGTAGGTAGGTAGGTGGACTTATTACATAGGTACTATGTATGTATTTTAGGAAAGGGCAAAGTTTATAAAAATAAAAATATTGAAGAATATTACTCTACCAGTTAAGAGTCCTTACATAAGTTCCATAAAGAATATCAAATGTCCATTTTTTGGCAGGACTCATGAATCATGTTGGTCAAGTGTATATTTTCTACATACCTAAATACAGAATATTTCCAAGTTCAACAAGTTAAGTTAAGAATGAAGTTAGGAGACTTAGACACGTCCTATCTCTCAAATAGATTAAATTTTCCCCAAGATAGTCATCTACTTACATTTTACATACATATTTCAAATTATTACAAGTTTATTTTACCAGCTAAGACACACTACACTGTAATTCATATTCTTGTACTTACCCTACTATCTATTCATAATACCTATGACACTTATGATTAGGAAAAAGGTCTCTGGAGACTTGGAAAAATATTAACTTCATATTTTATCTAACTTGGAATTTGTAACTGGATCCAAATCTATAAATTTTATCAGAAATCTTGACATATTATTTGATCACTTTATAATTTATACTACATTCTGAATACTATAAGATCAGATAAAAACTATAAACATGATATTTTTGACATTCTTTATTTAAATAATTATATTGACAAAAGATTAAAAGACAGAAAGGAATTTTTAGAAATTATCTCAAATCATGAACAATAGATAGATATGATGGATTGAACCTCATACCTACTTACAATCATATGATTTTATCTTTTATTTTAAGGGCTTTAAATATCTTAAAAGATTTCTCCAAGTCATGAGTCATTCAGCATTCACTATACGAAACTATTTTAAAATCCTTATAAAGTTATTTGCACATTTGATTATTATTGAAATACTCATACCTATATGAAAGGGTTATGTAATAAAATATGCAGATAAAATTCCAAATTTTAACATGCTTAGTATCCAATCTTAGGTATGTTATGTTACAATCAGATCAAAAAATACCTACCCTATTTAAGAGTACCCTACCTATGCTATTTACAGTATGGTTAGTAAAAAAGTAGCAGATGGCAAGTGGCAAATTTCTACGCACAATTTACATATTTTAAACTCTCAATAGATCAACCTGTTGCTTCGAACTTTGAGTCGAGGGATTTTAAATATTTTCATTTTATACCTATAGGTATATCTATATCTAGATAGGTAAAGGCACCTAGTACCTAGGTGCTTGTAGTTTATTTAGTAGTATAATACATGCATGAAATAAAATGAACTAATATAAGTAATTCAATCGAGAAATTCTCCATTCGTATCAGTACACACTTGTACTTGTGTAAGTAAGTACATATGGCAGTTGTACATTTTTCTAAAAGTTGTTGGTTTAAATTTTAAATTTTAAAAAGGAGAAAGAAAGAGCCATAGTTCAGATATTTATTGAAGCCTTGTGCCTACTACAAGACTTCAAAACTAGCAAGGGTGAAATAAGTAGATATGTCTTTCTTACTCAATGATGGAATGCGAGGGATATCAGCAGTGGAATAATAATAATAACAATAATAATAATAATAATATTGTTATTATTATTATTATTCGAGTACATTAGTATACTTCCATTCTGTACGTAGGTAGGGTACTCGTACATATATAGTAGTAATAAGAAGTTATACTAGACTTACTTATACTACAGTATAAGTAATTTTATCTGGAATATAGAGATTCCAACGAAACTCAAAAGTTGAATTTAAAATTTTGAATTCGAGTCCAGGTGTGCTCGACTCGATGGATGCAGAATTTCACCTCTCATGCCCTTATCTACCATAAAACTACATACTTACTTTACCTACATACATACATACATACATAGAGACTGTACTTGTAAAATGTAAAAGAAAAGTAAAATCAAATAGCATGTTTTCTTGGTACACTTCAATCTTGATGCTTGATAAAAGGAATCCTTAAGGTAATATGGTAATGGTATAAGAATTTAAGAAAGAAGTAGGAGTTAATGTTTCATTCAATCGAATTCTAATGGTAAGACTAAGAATAAGTGCAACTTTTTTTAAATAAAAAATATTGTCATTGTCTTGTTCTTGTGAGTTTAGGGTGCTACCAGTATGTACTAGTAAACTACTTGGTCCAGAGTCCAGGCTTTGAAAGTAACAAAAGTATAATGAGCTCAGTTTAGCTATAAAATATAGGTATTCAAAGGTCAAAATGAATTGATTACATTGTTGTGTGTATAGATACCTGTTATATAAATAAGATAGAGATTCTTAGAGATTCAACCTTGAATATGTAAATTTGATTCAAGTCCTGAGGAGCTTGGAAATATGAACAGGGTATGTAGGGACAAGTTTTTGGATTGAGAATTGAAAACTAAATGACCATTGCCTTAGCCTTAGTCTAGTGTAGGTGATAAATAATGTTTTATTTCAATTTCAAAATTTCAAGTGTATCAAATGTTCAAAGTATAAGTAGTTTGAACCTACTACACTAGGTAGGTACCTACTTATACTAGTACTAGTATGACTATATCTATACATTTATGGATAGGTATGAAGTAAATAGGTAATTTATTTCAAGTATCAAATGAGCTTTGCAATTATACTCATACTCATACTTACATAATAATTTGTATACTCATTGTGATTGTATACTCGAATATCAGTAAGTAGGTAGGTAGTACTTATAGTATTCGGAACTAAAAAATCGATGCTGAGCCCTTAAGGGCATTAGCTTTTGATTCTAAATTTTTATCTCACAATTCCATCTCAAAATTTGGTTTATCCCACCAAGCTATTGAATTTTTATCTAAAAAAGATTTAAAGGTACCCTACCTATTCAAGTGAGATTTTATTTTTATAAAGTAATTCCCATTACAACTACCTACTATGTATTTACTGATAATACTGAATACTACTGGTATTGGTATGGTGGATACATACTTTAATACTTTAACTTGGATATTTAAATTATAAAAAGTCACCATTCTTCTATTTTTTCCTCTCTTATTTTAAGCCTTTTAAGGCTATTAAATACAGATGTACTTATAATTTATCATCCCCATGTATACCAGCTACTAGTTTGTACAAATTCAACAAGTTCTTTTTTAATTGCTCAAATAATGTGATCGTTGCGTTATTAGGATGAGAAATAAAGTTTTTTTTCTCAAATTCATGTTTAAATAAAAATTGTAGGCGCTTATCTTACAATCAGTATATTGCTATCATTTAATCATTATATTCAGACTCAGATAAGTTCCGATTATGGAGGCTTAAAAAAATATCTACGAGACTTATTTATTACTAATAGAACCATCATAATGTCGATAAATACTGTAGATATTTAATGCTTTTTTTTATAAAAACAGTATAAGTAACTACCCTTAATAGTTGAAACAGAACTACTAGTATACTACAGTATAGCACAATGCAATGGTACCTACGTACACTACTCGTATGTAAAATCAAAAAAAGTTGAAATTCGTGGGCGTACAAAGTACAAACAATTTATGTATATTCGTAGTAAGTCTATAATATATTCTGTCAATATTTTTACATTAAAAATGCCCAGTAGTTTGTTTACCGTTTTTTTTACTCAATTTGAATTTATGATTGCTTTTATTAGTAAGTACCTAGTAGTAAGTACTCACTATGTACTTACTGAGTACTGATGCATTATGCTTAAAGCGAAAATTATCATCAAATCTTGAAAAAAAGTATTTTCATCATCATCGACAATACCTTTACCTACATCTCAAGAGTCAAGTCTCAAGATCAGAAGTTAAAGTCTTGTGTACACAAACATTTTTATGCTTAATATTACCTACTTTATAAGCATAGTATCTGCTAGTATTGGTCTTACTAATATATTATTTAAGGCTGGGAATATTTCATTAACGAATATTATTTTAGAATCTTGAATGTGACTGTAAGTCCGATCCAAGTGTTTATTTTATTTTTTTTTCTCTCCGAATTTGAATTTAATTCTCTTGAGCGAGAAATCTTTAAACTCGGCATCTCTAATTCAATTCCCCACCATCGAACACTCGGCTTTCTGATTCTAATCGCCGAAATGATTAACGAACCCGTAGTAACCAAATTCACACTCTTTCCAGTTTTACCCACCTGCATTTTGATGATCCTATACAGTGTCTTTGAAATATAAGTAATCAACCTATATTTTGAGGTCTTATCTTATCAGAATTTATTTTTTGAATTAATAGTATATGTTGTTCCATTTCGAATTTTTTTTTCAAAATTTATTGAATTATTTCTAGTGTATAATAGATTGATGAAAAAGAATTTATGAAATTACTGTGTTTTGTCCCGTTTGCATAATCTACGTACTGTATAAATCAATGGTATATACATTTTTTATTTAGAATATTTGTGAAATTGAGGCCAGGGTCTTGATTTTAAGAGCAAAATGCTTGCTCTAACCCTAAGATATTCAACGGTCATCCCGTTTAATAAAAGTACTACCTATTCTATAAAAGTAAGAAAAACTTCATTTTGAAAGATCTTGTGTACAATACGAGTACTTACATACTTATTAATAATACCATTGAGTACTTCTAAATATATTAATAGGATCTGGAGAATCTCCGCCTGTGAAGGAAAAAAGCTTAATATCTGTACTCTGTATGTGTAGTGTACTCGTATGTACATATCAGTATAATGTATTTGAAGCAACAGCGGGGAGATACATTTGACATCAAAGAATTTGAATTCGAATTTGAGAGATGCCATTTGACCCTTAAATCCACTTTGATCTGATATAAGAACCATTGGTATTTATAAACATTCATATTGATACTATAGAAGGATAAGGATTTTGAATAAGGGTAGGTATATCTAAATGAAAAATATCCCGCAGTCGATATTGTAACTAATCTTGTATCATAGATATTGAATTTGAATGAAAAAAGAATTAAATTTATTACTCATACTGGTATTTTTGTACTACATAATATATAAAAAGAGAATTCAACAATTGGTATTTGTAGAATTTGAGTTAATTTCATTTATCAAGGATTAGATCTAAGCGACCAAGTTGAAATAACGATTGAAAAACTGGAGTAATTGCATTTATGTAGATACCTTTTGAGCAAAAAAAGGAAACCTTCGGACATTGTGATTTGTGATCAGAGTTTACATTTTACTACTCGCACTTACCTTTCGTATCCTGCCTGGTTAAAACTTTGTTCTCTCAAAAGTTTTAAAAGAGTTTAAAAAAAGCAGTTTTACTGCTCGAAAAGCACTAAAATGGAATATCAGTAAAGTAAAGTAAAATATCGTATGCAACAACAATACCAGTTCCTATTCAAGTAAATTATAGTATGTAGTGTTTTTTTTGTAATGCATCTGAAGTCTGAAGCTGGACTTTGATGATGAGAGAAATTGGAAGCTTTTTTGCTTACATAATGTACTACTTTGGTTCTGGTATAGTAGTACTGTAGGGAGTATAGTAATACTTCTGACTGACAATAATCATAAAAATCCAAAAAAAAAGTTTAACTTGCCCTTTATCTTCACTTTAAATCCAAATGCTTAAACTTAAATGGACCCTTGAATGCCATTAAAATCTCAAGAAATTGTGTGAGTGATTCAATTCTTTGTCAGATTCATATACTTACACGGGTTATACTAAATACTTAAATCTAGTATTCTACCTAGTGTATATGTAGGTACTACTACCAGTACAGTACTACATTGTAATTTGTATATTTATGTTCTGTACATTTGTTTAAGCTACTAGCAAATCAGTAGTAGAAACTTTTTCAATCAGAATTCTTTCACATTTTTCAAATCGTAATGAGTGAATTCTGAAGATTTTATATTTTTGAATAAGTACAAGTAAGTACCTATATGTATGTATTCACATAAACATAATTTTGAAAAGATTCTCAAGTATTATAGGTTAAGGTACTTTAATTTAATATTATTTGAGTTTGAGGAAAATAACGACTATCTTGTTCAGTCCACATACATACTACAAGTAGACAAGTAGTACATATGTTTCAAAGGCAATAAAATCATCTAGAATCTTGAATTGTTTAAAATAACTTTTAAAGTCCCACCCATATACGGAGTATGTAGTTAAAAAATAAATTACATATTCAAATTTAAGCTTTCCTTTCTTTTTTCCTACCTTATTTATTGTACTGCTACATATACTTAAATAACAAGCCCTGTTTCTCAATACTGATAAAATTCCTTGGACTTTTTATTTTTTCACATATTTACCATACAGTATATTTGTAGTATAATAAGTATAAGTAAGTACTGATAGTACCTACTTATACCTAGTTAGAATTAGTTGATAAGCAAGGACCAAAAAACAAGATGAGATGAATTCTTTTCTCTTGAGCTTGGTAAAATACTTTACATTAAAGTCCTTCAAATTTTAAAGCCCACCTATGAGTCCTTAAAATACTGATAGTACAAGAGAAGCACTTAATCGAAAAAATCTACTCTATCCAAGTTGGGCCGGGCTCTCGACTCGTACAATTACAGTACATACTTATACAAGTATAACAAGTAGACTGACTACTCTCAAGTCTCAAGTGATTTTTTAAGTAAGCTCTCAACCTCAATACTCATTGAGTATCTGAGTATCTGAGTATTTGTACACTGTCTTTTAAACTTCTCAATCTTCGAACTCGAATTTGAAATTGAAATAAAATCACAAAGATTCAAAATGGGTGCATAGAAATAAACATAAATGTAAGTATGTATATGTAGTAGGTATTTAAAAATTCAACTTGGGTGATTTAAAAAATCAAGCAACATGTGTACATTTATAAGATGAGGAATTTGGTTTTTTATCTAGATAAGTGGATTTCAAGTATATATATATATAAATTCTATATAATGAAGTGGATAACATTTGTACTACTGATATATATATACATATAGGAATGTATGTAGGTATTTATTCTGAAATATAACATTTTAAGCCCTTGAATTGACTTATATGTAGTAAGTACCTACCTTAGGTATTACATATGAAATGGTGGAGTAAAATTCTTCAGGTGTTCCTTCAAATCAAATTATGATAATCTAAAATAAAATCAAGGGAATCTTGAATTAAATTAAATTTATTTGCCCCTGGCCAATACTTGTCCTTTAGCCTATTCAAAGTACCTAGTACCTACCCCTTATACACTTGTATACTTGTACAACAAAAACTTTGAATCAAGTGTCTTTTACCATTACCTACACTTTATATTTATAGCTTACACATTTACCTGTATGTAGTATAGTATGTACCTGTATACCTGTACCTGTACAATAAAAGACCAGGGATCTGTAAATTAAATGTGGAATATATGTAATCTGAATCTGAATAGATTAGTTATTGAACATTTTGTGTAGCTTGCCCTCCTTCCGTCATCAACATAAAACCAAAACCAAACCAAAAATGGAGAATAATACCAGGACATTGAAATTTTCTCAATATAAAGTACTAACCATAAGCTATGTTAAGGCTCATATGACTAAAAGAGAGTTTTGAAAATATTTACGACTCTTGGAATGTAAAATGTAAATCTATTCTCTCCATTATTCTGATCAAGTTCCGTTGATTCTTCTCCTGGCCTGGACTGGTGCTGTTGACCAGGCAGGCTCAAAAAAAGGGAGAACAGAGAACAGACATGCCAGACTGCTCGGCGACTCGAAATATTATACCTCTACAATAGTACAACTTGTACCTTGAAAAATCTTACATTTACGATGGCCACAAGACTCTAGGCACTTACATAGAATACACTCATAATAAGTCTAAGGTACCTTATTTCAAGTCTCTTAAGGAGCAGGCAGACGAGGCTCAGATTACTTCTTGAAAGACCAGAGCTGAGAATAAAAAGAAAAAGAAAAGTCTTAAGGGTATACAAGGCTTGTACCTACTTACATTTAATTGTGAGTCAAAGGCAGAAGGGTACCCTTTTTACTCGGGAGATATAATACTCTGCAAGCTCTGGCTCGGATAATATATTCTTATTTATTATTACTTTTGGAGCTTTGGTTCTGGCCCATGTACCTACACTACATATACATAGGTTACTACTCTATGTACATTATAGGTCCTAGTATAAGTTAGTAGATATAACCTAGTGTCTTTTCCATTTCTATCGAATTCGAGTTCGAATGAGCTAGCCAGGTAGACGCTGAAGGAGAAGGAGGAATTTACTTACAAGATCTATAGAATACTTACTTTGTATTTTAAAAGCAGGTACTACTTACACAGAATACATACCTAGTACCTATTTTGGTACTTGTAATACTCGTAGTACCTACAAGTTTACAACGAATAAATACCTTTTATCAGTATAATAAGGGAGCATTAATTCAGATATAAATGTTTCCTACAAATTCGAATGGGTACTTACAATCATATTATATATAAAGAAATTAAGTACACTTTACCAATAATCTTTAACCTTTCCTTTGATCGGATCAGAGTATATATATTATATATACATGTACAGAATACAAGAATATATTCTGTACAAGGATTTAACTTTATAGAAATGTCTTGTATAGTAATATTTATCACTAACACAAACTTATATTTAGGATCTATCATAACTAATATTTATAGTTTTTACTACCTGCAATTAGGGGAAATGAATGTGTGTTGCTCTAAGCTAAATATTTTTAATTCAAATATTTTTAATACCTAAAAATATATCGGTAGTATAGTATATACACTTGTATAAAGATCTGGATTAAAATAAATCTTTATAGGTAAGAAAAATTCGAAAACCTCTGGCAGACAGCGAGGTACTTCAGTTCAAAGTAGATACCTACATATTTTATTGTATGTATGAATAAAATTACAGAGATATTAGTACTTGGGTAATACATGTATAATGGATAGAATACCTGTAGAATGTAGTACCCTATACATATACATATACCAGTCACCTGGTATGTAGGGTAGGTGTAAGTAATATTCTCAAGAGTCATGAAGTAGGATAATTTTAATTACCTCCTTTTATTGCAATGCACTGGCCAGACTAAGAAAGATAAGAATGTTTTCTTTTCATTAATCCAATTGAATCGAGAAAACAACTCTCCAGCCTTTCTTTTTGTCCATCTAGAATTCTATTTAAAATCAAGTACCCTACCTAACATACCTAGCTTCTGAATACTACTCTACCTACTACCGATGGACATTATTCTAATGTAGTTGCTAGTACCCTACCCTATAGATAAAATTAAGCTAAAGAAATAAGGGCAACGGTCTTAAAAAACCATTCAATTCTCTTTTTAAAAACGAGAAGCCTTTTTTAAAGGGAGAAAAATAAGACTACCTATTTAGGTACTTGTAGTAGGTATAAGGAGTCGAGTTTACAAGTTGTTAAACAAAGAAAGGCTTTTCAAGTAAACTTTTGCTGGAAGGGACCCCAGGGTGATTTCGGACTGTTCACCATTTCCATCGATTACTCAGCATAAAATCCAAATTAGTAATACAGTAAAATCTATTCAATATTTCAATACGCATTATTACGTAATACTCATCTCTTAACTGTACTCCATAAGTAACTATACTGCATAAAAGCAAAATTATAAAGTTTAAAAAATATGCCAAAAAGTTATATGAGCTACCTGTACCTAAGTATACACAGATCAGATATATAAGTATACACATACATACATGCATATGATAGATATCTATATATAATAATTGTAGGTACTTAAAAGAAAATGCTTTCAAAGAGTGATCAGTCAAATTTTTCAATTATAAATTTTTACGATTTTTACGATTTTTATTAAATATTTTTCTGTTTATTCTCTAGTAATAAGAGTTAAAAATAAACGTGTCATAAAACTAATGAATTACTTAAGCTTAATCAATTTACTACAGTGCACAATATTTATGTATGTAAATAAATAGACACACTCGACAGCATAAAAAGTATAAAACAATCGTTAGCATATATATAATTATATAAGCATAATATTTTTATAATTTACATTTTTGAAATTTTTTAAAATAATAGTATTTGAGATCACCAATCTTAAAATTATATCAGTATAATAGCATTAATTAAACAGAACATTGTCACAAACAATATTAGATTAAAAATTAGAGTTATATTAGATACAAATTATAAAAATGATTATCTAGATTACAATTACAAGTAGTTTTATAATGAAAATTGGCTTGATAGATAGTTGGTCTTAATATCGTAGTGATTTAATTGGGATAAAATCCTTTAACAAAATTTTGTTTTTATTAATAACTTGTTATCTTATATACTCTATTAGGTATTATTATATTTTTAAATTACCCCATTTACCATAATTAATGTATTTATTGTTACTGTTAAGAATATCTATATGGCTTGATTAAAATTTAATGAAAATTTAATGAAAATATAATTTTAAGTAAAATTAAAATCTGCTGTCATTTCTTTTAAAAGGTCCCCAATGATAATTTTTATAAAAAGTGATCTTTATGGTTTTTCTGTCAAGAATCATAAAGGAGAGAAATTGTATTATTTTGTCGATATTTTTCGACCAAAATTTAAGGTTTTCATTGCCAGTCAGTTTTGTATTATTACAGCAGCAATGCAATGTTTTGTATTTTGTGTAAACGAAAGCGAGTGTGAAACTTGAACTGTGGGTGGTCTCTCTGTAATCGTAAGTTCATACCTACTACAGTATTTATGTTATTATAAGGAAGCCTTCTAGATCTGTGGACCATTTAAATTGTAGATTTTACAAAAAAAAATTGCTAAACGACCCCACACACACTTTGTTTACTCAATTACAAAACCAAAACCATCTACTCCAGTCTCTTTGATAAGGAAACCTGAGTAGTATTTCTTAACATGCATTGCAATATCGCTTATCTTTAACTAACTAGCATCATCATCAGATTCTGTTCGGTGTTTAATTTTTAAAGGATTTCAATGGCCTATTCCTGGTTGAATAAAAGTTTCTTTTTTATATTCCTTTAAATAAGGTAGGTATTTAAAAAAACCTCAATTACATATCTGTGTTTTCAGTATGGAAAATTTCTATTGCTTTGCTTTTATATAATGTAGTATGTAATATGTTGTAAATTATGAGACCATGTTACATTTGTACTTGGATCCTTTTTGTCTATATCCACTTCCCCTTTAAAATTAAATACCATTCTTCTAGTACATATATTATAGTGAATCACTTTCTTAAAATCCTGGATATTTAAAAATCCTCAAACAAAATCTTTCTCTATCAAATATTTCTCCCTTTTTGTATATAAATAATGTATGTATGTATAATTCATTTGTACCATAAAAATATTGAACAAAAAACGAATACTAGTAATAAAGTATTTCCATTAAAGTAAAACTTAATAGTCATATTACTTATCTAAAACAGTTATCTCTTTAAAAAAAATTTGTAAATGTATTGGTGGTTTAAAGTTTCAATTAAAATCCATCCCATCAAATAATAAACTGAACTAACAATAGTATACATTATATATTTTATTTAAAAATACATTAATATTACCATTTTCTTGGCATTTATTCTTGATAACCCCAATTCCCAATTATAATTTTAAAATGATCCCAATACCCCATACTAATATAAATAGAGTTTAAAGTTAAAGCTTCAATTCAATAAAAACAATATATTGGCTAAGCTATAATACGAGTAGATGTCAAGCATCTTTCTTATCTCAATTTAAGTTAGTAATATCCCTACTACATAGATATTTATGTTTACTTCTAACTGATTAAAAACTTGTTATTTTTTCTAAAATGTTCATGTATTTATTTCCTTAAGGGAAAAAGTAAAACTTGAATCTATACTAAAATGTTTCATATATTTAATATGCGAATTATAAAACAGTTAAAATCAAATTGTATTTTTAAAATATATTTGTACTAGGTATCTAATATATTACCTCTTATTTAGTACATATATCTATTTTTTCAAATATTATAAAACCAGAAACCATTAAATGTAGAAAAACTGTAAACTAATAGAATATACCTATGTAATTCAATTTAATAAATAGGTCAAAGTGCTAGTGCTGATCCTACTATTAGTACTATCATAAAATATTTCACCACTTAAATTAATTATCTCTAAATTAAATATGAATATGATTACAGAATACACGCATTAAACCGCAAACATTTTTTCGCTACTACATATATATCTCTGATATCTACCTAACCAAGAGTTAAAAATTGAATGTAATTCAATTATTTGCTTTATGACTAATGCAAACTGTATTGCCTTTTATTAAAAAAAAACCTTCCCAAAATAAACTAACTTAGACATAATAAATTATCTCACTTTTAACCTTTCCTTTAAACCTTCAAAAATAATATTATACTATACTACATTAAAATTTACATCATAATATTAATTAAGTTGTTGCAAAATCACCAATTTTAGTAGGAAATACACACACGAATATGTAGTATTCCAATTCTATCTCAAATAAATTAAAGTATACCTAAATTAAATTAACTTAACTTTAGTTGATAAAGTATTTATCTTTCGCGTTTTCGTGTTTGAAAAAATATATGAATTTGTCTAGTTGTGTCCTTGGATTTTAATTTTTCATTGCAGGGCAGCTTTTTTTGCACTTGTTGATGAAGACGTTGCAGAGGCGGCTCGTTTCTTTTTCTGGCTAAGCATACCTTTAAAAAACAAATAAAATATTTAGTCAATTATCTTTCAAGTATCGGTACGTCTACTCGGTTAAAAAGATAGGAAAGTTTTTAGTATAAATATCGTAAAATACTATAGTGTAGGGACTACACTACTACTAATCTAATAGTACCATACTAGTATATTCAATAGCAGTAGGTCTAAATGAAAAAGATAAGATGAGGTTAAAATCATCAAAAATAACGAAGCTCAATACTCGTATACTTGCATGTGTTCTACAATAAGTATCTAATAAGATGAAATGAAACCTACAAACTTATTCATGTCATTGTAATAATATCAACTTTAGACTTTAGCTGCTTACAATTCGACAATAAAAAAAATTAAAAATTTTAACAGTTTAAAATTTAAAAGTCTTCAAATAAAGCTGGTATACTAAACCTATACCTATACTGAAAGTCAAAAATAATAAATAAAATATCCATCCAAACTCTAAACAAATAGCAATGTCATTGTTAACTGATAACCCTTTAAACGTTGTAAAATATTTCAACAAAAAACTCATACCTAGCTAATACTACAACTACAAAACCTAAGCCTTACTAAGCTATGATATGACTATAAGTAACAAGAATAAGACTATATAGTCTTATATAAGAATAAGTCGAAGAGCCAAATGTTGTTATTTCCTCTTTCTTTCAAAATTTGAACTTTTAAGGGTCCAATTTAATTCTAAATTCATTCATATTATTTCATTGCACTATGCTATAATGTAAAGTGTAAACTATGTAAAGTGTAAAGTTTACTTTTAAAGAAATTGTTTAAAAATCTGGTGCTTCCTTTTTCCCTTTCAATTCATTCAGTATTCAGCAATTGAACACAATGTCTGACTCTAAAGAGCATAAAAATAAAATACTTTATATTACCTTAGATTTTATCCATGTAAACTTATGTAAAAGCGACGAAATTCTCTAACCATTTTTAAAGTCAAGGATTTTTATACAAGTAAGGGAACATGAAGTGATCGAGCAAAGGTCTTGCCTCGCCCTCCTCGACTCCTGAAAGTCTACTCGGTCCATTCAAAAAAATGGTCTTTAATGAATTTATAGACAAGGTATGCACTTTATACTATTGACTAACTTGTAATTCATTCCAAGTCTCTTTTTTATTTTCTCAAAACTCAGTTTCAGTGGTGGTTCTCAGGAGACATTCTATTCTTTTTCAAATTCATTCATTTTTATTTCAGGTGAATTGCACCATTACTATTACCATTACCATTACCTACTACGATAACTATTCCTTAACTTAAAAGTCGAATTTCAAATTCTCTACACTGCACACCCTAAAGAAACGAAATAAAGAATGCTCAGCAACAAAGAAATGAGATGTTCTTCTTATTTTAAAAGAAACACCTCTTCTTCCCATTATTAAGGTATTTTACTGACTTTTGCTCGCTTGCTTGAAATGCAATGCAGCAACCAAAAAGAGAGGAGTCAAAAAGTCTAGTGGAAAAAATTCAAGGGAATCTACAAACAATGATCAATGGAATAAAGTGACCAACAACTGAGTTTATGCATCATCAATTCAATAGTGTAGAAAATGGACTAGAGTCATAGATCGTTATAGTTATAGGCATAGGGTACATACTTACAAATGTAGTACTGTGTAGTGTAAAATCATAAAGGTAAATGCAAGGTGGGTAACATTTACCATCCATTCGAATTATTCTTATCAATGGAATGCATCAACGAACTAAATTTATAGGTAAAGTTATACTATCGGTAATTCGGTATACCTACTATGAAGTACAACTGTACAATTGATATTTGGAATTTGGAGTCAAACAGCCAAAAAAATCCTATTGAGTAAAAAAGGAGATGAATTTCAATGAAAAAACATTTTTAAAGCTCAATAAATTTTCCACATTCTATAGTTCTTTTTATATACAAATCAAAAATAATATACTCAAGATCAGTAGCAAACTCAAAGATTCGATTATTGAGTATTACGGGCGGCGGAAAAATTCTAAAAATTACAAAGATATAATCCATACTGTTCTATACATCACAATCACACAATAATAAGAATGAATAACAGCATAGCTGAAGCATTAGACATATTTTGAATGAAATTTATTATAAAATGTGTTTTAAATACCTACCTAATACTTATACAAGTAATATAAAAACAATCATATCATTATCACACTCTCAATATTTTATTTTTTTAACCCTTTTGATACAAAGCTGCATAACTTTGAAATGATAATACGAAGCAAAAATTTAGAACTAAAGAAAATCAGTAAGTTATACAAGTTTTAATTTTTTAAATTTTACACTCGACATAGGATACAATTTTTTAAAATTAAAATTAACCTAATAAATTGAATGAACTTTGCGCAGTGTGCAAAATATGAATAAGATAAGAAATTAGGTGACCTGAGATATGACATCAAATTACGATTTAAAATTTAAAAAATTATGAATAATGTGTAAAAAAAAGATGTAAAGTGAGTCATTGAATCGATTTGAATTAACCAATCTACATAACTACCTATATTATGTAATATAGCTAGGTTCTAATCTTAAGTAGTAGCATGTAGTAAATATATAGTGTGTATAGTACCTGATACAGTGTACAACCCTATATAATATGCATTTTACTCAATCAACTAGGCCTCAATTTTTGCTCTCAAACTTCAATGTTCAACATACTCGTAATAGCAATAATGTTTTTGTTATTTAATATTTAGTGCATGCTCCAAGTTTAAAATCTTTTATTCTTTCCATGCATATCTAACTTATGCATATATTATATATATAGAGGGTACTTCTTGTATAACAATCCCTTACGATTTGGATTCCAAAATAAATCTGTTTTTTCTTTACTTTTTCTTAAATCCGAGGATTTGCTCAACTACAATATTCTCTACTCCAAGAAAGTGCACACCTGCAACAGGATAACACCCGGCCATTCTTTTTCTTTTCAAAAAAAATCGAATGTGCCTCTTTCAAAACCTTCATCATCATCTTCTGCTCCAGCTGCATTTTAAAACCTTGATATACAATCTAGTAGTCGTAGTAAGCATGTAGTCAGTAGTAGAAGAGAAACTACTCTTTTATAAATCTACGGCTACGGCTACGGTTACTTAAAGGTACCTATTTACTTTTACTCCTACAGAATACTCCTACACAACATATAGGTACTAGACTACATGAACAAGATTATTATTATTATGAATTTGGTCATTTAAGCACACTACTACTTATTACTAGGTACTAGTCTGCTACTATGAATTATACTCCCATCAAAGTAGTATTTATTATACTACTTACTTTGTACTCCAGGCAAGCAGGCAGTCAGTCAGTAGTGAAATATAAAATAAAAGTAGTAAGGAGGAGAGGCCTCAAAACGAAATCCAAAGCCAGAACCCTTATTGAATAAAGGACTCACTTCCCTCCAAAATCAAACTAAAAGGGAAAAAGCAGCCCTTGTGTTGAAATAAAACCAGAGGACCAAATAAAATAAGTATAACCTATAATTCCTATAATGCAATGCAACTGCAACTACCTACCATTTGAAATAAATAGAACCTACGCCTACCCTACAAATACACATATAGCTAAGCTACTGATATTCTTCATGAAGTCTCGGTTTTTCCAAGGAAAGCAAGGTCGCATCCAATCGACGTTATCGTAATTGTCCTTCCAAAAAGTGCTCTTTTACTAGATTAGGTAGGTATACTTTATACTAGGTACCTACTATATATGTATAAATTAATACCTAACCTATGTGTACCTTTCAAAAACTTCCAAAACTAGTTGAGGACCCTAGCAGAAACCTCATCTTCAAGGGGCTCTTACCCCCTCCCCACAATTCGCCTACACCTACACACTAAAAAAACATCAACAACAAGATATTTTTACAAACACAACTGATACAACATATGAAATGAAAATTGTAATTCATGCATATAAGGACTCAAGTATTAGCTCAATAGAATACTACTACTTTACACTATACAAGGATAGGTACCTAATAGTAATATATGAAAGTATAAACTATTATTATGAGTACCATAATATTGTACCTATACGACTAGGGTTAGTTTACATCATTATCATCAGTTAGTTATCAGCATCTTACTCTTTACTTACGAGTATGTACTACCACTCTGGAGATAAAAAATATCAAGTAGCTAGCCTTGATGTTGATATCGTTCATTTGTTTGCCTGCTAAGAGAGTTAAACGTTAAAGGGAAGACAGTTTTACATCTGTGTATAGAACATATAAAATATAAAATATCCTTCATGTGCATTGATGGTATTACAGTAGTAGTAAGTAGAAGCTTTCTTTTTTTTCCTTTTATCCCCAGGCGTCTGACCATCTCTCTTATCGTATATTCGTATTTTATTTTACAACTTAAAAGTATATAAAATAAATTTAACTGAGCTTAGCCATCAAACGTACTCTTTGTCTGTGATTTTGGCGGGATGTGTAAGTTTCTTCAACGTAAAAGAGTATGAGAACATATGGTCGTAGTAGATAGAAGTTTTTTCAAGCCGGGTTTGTACCTTATATTCGGTCATTGCCTCATCAACATCATTGAAATCGTAGCGCTAAGCTAAATTTTACAATTTATTAGTGTATGAAATTTGATTAATTTATCCAATGTCCAATACATAGCATTCTTTAATTCTTGTTTTTATTATCTATCATCTAATCAAGCTAAAGGTTTACTGGATGCTGATCATATTTTGCCTTTACATTACCTAGTCACTTTTAGAATCAGGAATCTGAATTTAACAAGTATATCTGTAATTAATATTTTTGGTCAAAATGATTTTAATTTAAGTACCTACGTAAACAATTAATAATATGGTAGCACCTATTGCCGCTTGCTACCAATTGTTAAAACTTTCAAAAAATAGTATGTAAAAATAATATACATAAGAATCAAGAATATACGCTTAAATAGATACCTAGTCGATAACAAAAACATAAATAAATATAAAAGCATTTAAAAACAGATTTAAATTCTTTTTGTGGCTCCAATATCGAAATTCAATGTACAATCCTTTTAAACTATCCTTCTTAAGTACTTGACTCATCCCTTTGTAATCAAGAAAAACAATTAAAGACTTTTTCTCTTTCGATGAAGTGTACGCTAGTATACTTATATAGTAGAAGCCTATTTTAAATCGTTTTTTCTTAAATAATCTCTAGAGAGTCAGTCAGCGATAGCAACTACAGAACAATATATTTTATAGTAGATAGACCCTTTTCAACTACTATTTGTACATGATGCTTTTTATTTTATCATTAACCATTCATTTATGAACCTTTGCACTTACTGTTCAGTATTAGTATTAGCTTAAAGTTTAGACTTATCCTTAGGCCCACCATGACCAATAAGTTTTTTAAGTCAGACAAGAGTTTTGTAATGTACCTACCCTACCTAAAAGTAATGGTACAAACACTAGAGAAAATAAGTAAAGGGATAAATAAATATAGGTATAAATTTTATACTAGTATGCATCCTACTATTTAAGTTCAGCAGAGTCGAGTTCTAAGGTACTAACTTATGTATAAAGTCCATTACTTATGTAACTTACTTTTTAAGAAAACGTAAAGGTCAAAAAATACTACTAAATAACATTATGTTGCACTTGCACTCTATAAAAAGAACGAGATTCGAGATATAATAGTACGTATACCTTATACTCAAGTTCCTATATATTTTAAATTTTATCCAATGAAGTCTATCCTGAACACTTTAGCCTTTGACTCTCTCACTAATCAAATGTACTTCTAAGTAGTCTGTGTTTTTGAAGTACCCTATCGTAAAACTACTATTCGTTTCATAAACATATAGAGAGACAACAACAAAGTTAAAGTCAAAAAAAACTTAGAAACCAAACACAAACCCAGTACAGGATAAGATAAAAGAAACTCTATATCGTCTATAACCCATTTTTTTACTTGCCCTTTTTCATCTCCCCATCAACGTCTCTTCAAATAACAATAATCAATCTAAATACATTTTATTCTTTGAAGCATAAAGTTACACAAATAATTTCTTCGACGCCTTTTCCATCATACATCAATTAGACCCACACTCTAATCAATCTCTCTTATTTTTACTTGCTTCCCTATATTCTCCAAATCCAAAACACCATAATGCTCTATGTTTCATTTCAGTTTCTTACTAGGCTTGTTCATTTTACAAACACTTACTTCATACATACTATACTATACTATACTAAACATACTATTACTATAAGAGACATTTTCTCCGTCATTGTCATTGTATCATATCTATGGTTCAGAATAGAAGTCTCAGACTCGAGTTATTTAGGACAAAAGTCATGTAAGTGTTAGCTGCTTGAAAGATATCGATAATTGAGCAGAGAGCACCCTTCTTAAGCCTATTTAGCACAATACATAAATCTTGGGCATAAAAGCAAAAGGAAAATTTTTGAATGAGAAATGAGGGGCAAGAGGTGAACACAATTTAAGGGCTATTCAAAAATCCATTAATGCCTGAATAATATAGTTATAGACCTTTTAAACTGATTCTCAAATTTTGAATATCTCATCGTATCTATTATTAGTATTAGCCAACAAAATATCAAGGCACAAAAATAAACATCAACTTACTATTATATGCATAACGCTATCATTATGATATCGTATATCTAAGTAATTTTAAACTTTAATGTCAAGTTTGCATTCAATAATGTAGTTTGCAACTTCTCGATAATATGCACTTGTACCTCTAATATAGTAATAACAATAATAGTAGTAAAATAAGTAGTGACGATTCTAAATTCAATTCTAACCAAAAGTATAACATATATAGAAAATAATTCATTTTAAAGAAAAGTTAGTAAAATATTAGTTAATTCGAAAATTCTTACTTGTTATCGGCAATTGAGACTGAGAATTATTTGTTGGTTTTGACCTTTTTCCTTTTTTACTTAATATTCTACTATTAAGTTGTTGTTGAGATGAAATCGATGGCGGTTGTAGAAAATTAATGCTTTCACTTGATGAAATAACTTTGGTTGACATTTTTACAAGCTGTTCGTCTTGTGAAATGGAGGGTGACTTTGGCGTCGATGACGACGAGTTGGGAGAAGAATCTTCGAAAGAGTTTATCACTGGGCTCTCTCGTTCGTTCAATTGCGGAGTTAGACTGGTGCTTGATGCGGAAATTTGACTCGTATTTTTATTCGCTTCTTCGTTTTTATTTACAAATTGAAATGGACTTTCAGCACTAATTTTTAATACTGACTCCCTATTTGTAATTTCCTTAGATTTTTCGGATCTACAATTAAAATATAAAGATGATGGTGCCGAATTATAGAATATTGTTGGAATCCGAGAGTCTACTCTTGTTGAAGTCGAACTCATCGATGTTCCTTGAACGTTAGTAGATTGAGGTATAACTTTCACGGGTTCCCATTTATACCTATAGAATAGAAAACAAATTATAAAAAATGATTATTTTAAGTTTTCAAATATTTTAAATTTTTCAATCTAATATTTCAAGAACCATAATCCATTTTTACTATTCAGCAAAAATAAAATCTTGATCTTGATTAGAATTATTGCACTTTTAACAACTTGTCCTAAAATGAGTATAACATAGGTAATCTTGAGAAAAAAATCTCAAACCCATTCCTATTACTCTAATTCTAATTATATCAATTAAAAATTCATGTCTCATATTAACTATGTTACCTATGCTATGTTATGGTTATGTATTTATCTTATAATAAAGTAAGACTATTGAATAATATGTGTTAAAGACTTACGAAATTTTTTAAGTATTAGCCAAAGCCAAAACATTTAAACTTTGGACATTTATCTTTCGATACATTTAAAAAACCTTACACAAGTTTTAAATTTTAAAACACTGATCAAACTTGTAACAAAATGCTGATAGCTATAGTTTTACCAATAACCTTTATAATCTTGTCCAATCAAGGTTAATTAAATCCTATATAACCAGAAATACCTACTTACAATTAGTAGTAATCAAATATTTAAAAACTGTTCAATATATCAGTATTAAATCAAAATCAAACGCATATTAATACATTTTAGGTCTTTACAAATTTTGCCATTGACTAGGTGTTGTGTCGAATTTTGTGATTTAATCACTAATCATTGTATAAAGTTTGTAGGTATAATCTTTAGTTATTTGCAATTTTCATATCATATTTCAAATATCATAAGAAATGATAATAAATAATAATAATACACCTACGAATACTACCTATTATATATCTCTAGAATAAAGCCTAAATATATTTGATTCAGAATTCATAACAGATTTCAGTCTTTCATATTCTGAAAGACTGACAATATGGCATGTACTAATGTACCCTACCCAGTGCTGGTGAAAAAGTCAAAATCGGATATTAAAGAGCTGAATTGTGCTTAAATAAAATTGACATAAATACTAAATGTAAAGATTCAACTTACAATTTAACTCACTATGGGATATGATATATTTTATGTATTTTATGTATATTTTATGTTGCTTTATTGTATTGCCAATGTACTACCTATATTACATAACTAAATAATAGATAATAAAATGACATTATATTTCTATTTGTAATTGAAACTTAAAAAAATTGTAATACGAGAAAGAGATATTATGAGCTTTAATTTTAAACATTGAAAAAATTAAAGTGCGTAATAATAATAATAATAATTACCTACCTACCTACTTAATATAAGTGAAAAAAGAAACTTTATTACTTAACCTACACAATGAAATTAATAATCTAACTATAAAAAATAGAAGCAAGTAATAAAATAAGAAGGTAAAAGTATAAATTGACACCGTTTTGACCTATAAAAAAATAAATGTCATAATAAAAAGACACAAATAATACGAAGTAGATATACCTAGCTATTCTTAAAAATAATTAGGTATCTATCATACATACATAAGTGACAAGGTAAATTAAAAATACCAAAAACTTAATTACCATTTTACCATCAAACTTTATAACAATATTATTATAATTTAACGATTACTATTGACTATTGACATTAATTCTTTGAATTAAAAGTCATAATATTTTTATGTAAAAATATTCACAAATAGAATAGTAAAAATAGTAATAGTAAAAAAATAAAGAGAAATGTTTTAATTTTGAAAAAATAATTTTAATTACCTTCCATGTAGAATAGGGACTTCATTACGGAAATCAAAGTTCCATTTTTTGGAATCAGCTGCGATTAATTCTTCGATTTTTTCTTTTGCGAAAGACGAGGACCTAGCATCTGGAGTTCCGAATAAATTCCGGACCACATTTCTCCGAGATTGTTCCGAAGTAGTTGAATTCGTTGGGAGATACATGTCAGATGAGGAACCGCCTAATTGCGAAGCTGAATTCGAGAGAGATCCAGTGGAGCTTGGACAAATGCACACACCACTCATTTCGTCTTTTTCACTTTTACTTGTAACTTTTGTATCACTGATGATGGGCAATGATGATGGTGTCGAAGAATCACTTTGGCTGTTTTTCTCAGCCAGCACGAAGGGAGAATAGAGTTTAATGTTTAAATTAATTAATCATAAAGGCAACACAAAAAATTATGAGCCAACTTGATGTTTAGGCAAAAGAAAGATGTAGGTTAATTATTTTAAAACTTATTAGTTGGCTAATATTTTAATAACCACTGATTTTAAGGCGTAGTAGTTGTAGTAAAATATAGTAGTTATATTACGCTGATTACAATTTAAATATTATATTTGTTGAAGAGAGATTAGTGTATACTTTCTCAACGATGAGATTTTGTTGAATGAGTAAGTAGAGAACTTTGTTAGCTCTTGTGAGTGTGTGTGTAAACGGACCTCAAGCTTCAACTGCTGCTATAATGTAATAGTAATGCAAAGGCAACCCCCTTGCTACAATTCTCGTCCCTAGCTTTCCAAGCTCTTGTGGAGGATAAGGAAAAATCAATCCAATGCAGATAACCTCTCTCGAATATCCTTTAGTTTAGGGCATTTAAACAACCTGGCAGAATACATAATACTAATATTATACTACATAGTCATAGTACAAACTTTTTGTAACTACTACTACTACTACTACTACTAACTTAGGCATATGAATATGTACCATGTACGTGTAGTATTAATAACAATGTTGTCAATTTGGTAATTCCCATGGTGGTGGTGGTGGAATCTTAATATTCATGCTTAGGACAGAAAAGTGCACAAGATAAAATTTTCTTTTATTGCTTGTCGGCCGATGAACTCCAGCTCCAGTACCAATATATGGTAAATCACTTTTTGTCCTACAAAAAAATCAAACAATTATTTTTAATATTTTGATCATATAGACTTAAATGTGTGCAATGTAGTACTATTATCATACTATTAAAACATTTTACGTATTTATCAAGAAAGATAAATATGTGAGATAATATACTTTAGATTAATTTTGTTTCACTACAGACTACATTACTTTACACTTTACTAACTATTACTTACAATATAAAATTATTATTTTTATCATCATAAATGCGAGCGAGATAAAAAAAAATAGAGCATTCACATCACATCACTACTATTATTTGTTTTTTTACTCTGTTGTTTGTTTTTTAAACAAAAATAAATTTTGAAATGTTTAAAATAGGTAAATCTAATCTATCTTATCAATTTTCAAACTAAACGAGTAAACATATACTTTACTAATCCTTCAAGTAAAATAATCTTTAAAATGAGTATAAGCAAATTGGCTCAACTTGCTTACAAGTATTAAGTAGCAAGTGTAATGCAAGCAATACAAATCGTAATCGTATCGTAAATACTATTCTCTTAAATTTTCTACAAGTGTTTATTTAAATATAAGCTAGCTACCTAGTATTTTAATTTTAATAAAATGCCAATCTATCTATTAAAACAAAAAAGTGTAGTACGAGTACGAACGATTGCATGTAGGTTAGGTATATAAAGTATAAAGTCGATCAGGTCATATCATGTCATCAAAATTTTATGTCTAGCGATTTGTACCTACTTTCTTATTCTTATTTGCATGATACATATAGGTACACTACAAATAAAAAAATAGTGCCGTAAAAATCTCTGATTCAGATATTTTAATTATTATGTATTACCTACCTAATTTTAAGATATGGAAAAATATATATTGGTAAATGCAGATTCGTGATAAATGATAAAAAATGTTTATTTGCCTTATTTAAAAAATTATTAAATATTGTTCATATTTCTTGGTTATTAATTAGTTTTTAGTATTAAGAGGTAAGGTAAAGGTATAGTTAGTACTAGTAAGTTTTGTTACTTTTATTATTAGTGTCAGTAGTCAGTGCCATATATATTAAAAAATAAACCTATGTGGGCTTGAACTTACAATATAAAACTAAAAAGAAATTAATTTAGTTTTTAGACAAAAAAAAAGGTGACTTAAATCTTAAAAACAAAGATGACTACTTTATA
This sequence comes from Nanhermannia cf. coronata Gr-Ori-00579, assembly GCA_034699045.1. NCBI lineage: Eukaryota > Metazoa > Arthropoda > Arachnida > Sarcoptiformes > Nanhermanniidae > Nanhermannia > Nanhermannia cf. coronata Gr-Ori-00579. The sequence continues at coordinate 29,156 of JAQIXA010001022.1, forward strand.
TTACATACTATATGAATACAAAGTAGTTAGGTATGTATACTTAATACTTAATCAATACCTACCTAAATAAACATTTTTCAATTAAACTTATAAAATAAGTAATAAGCATAATACATAAATACCTACCTTACTATTTTTTTTCTTTTTAAATTGCATACTAAAATTAACAATTAAAACAAGTTAAAACTACTTACCAATTTATAAGGACCAAGAACAGATGTCAATGAAATGTGAAAACTTATTGAAGGTGAACCTTTAAGTTCACAGTCAAAATAAATTTCAAGTCATCATATCATCCAGTTAAAGTAGGATACAACTTACAACTCAATCGAACAATTGATTTGAAGGAAGGTCTCAGTTTTATATTTTAAAAAAAGATGACAATACTAGGCAGAGTGCAAGGCTTAGGCTGCCAACATGTTGACGTTGATTAATATTTAAAAACTTGGTTGACCTTCTTGACCTGCAACTTTTGTCCTGCTCTTTTGCCACGAACACGAACACGAAATGGTTTTATCATCATTACGTAAAGTAACCTAAACCTACCTAACCTTAGGTTAGGTAGGTTAGTAACCTAAAACTCAAATTAGATAGGTATAGTAGTAGGGTTAATTGTTATTAAAAGTTAAAGTTAATGATTTATTTAATTTAATTTCAAAAAAATAAAAAATAAAATTTTAATAAAATTTTTATTAATTAAATTAAATTAGGTAGGTAGGTTTTAAAACTTTCCCACAAAAAAGTTCTACTTTTTATAGTATAAAGTATACGGTTCCTTTAAGGAGGTAAGGTTCCTTAGTATAAAGTAGTGGTAATTATTAGACAAGGGTGATTGCGCCTCCTAGCCAGTAAATGTGATAGATATTTTGAGAGGGTGAAATTCTCGATGACGCCACACGCACCAAAATGAACAAAGGATTTGGTTCGTTTGGCTTGGGAGTTTAAACTGAGCTCACGATTAGACGACTCGCGACAAAGACACGACCTGCGACACGACACTGCTAACGGCGCGTCAATCGTCGACGATTGTCGTGTATTCGAACGTCCGTTT
>JAQIXA010001023.1:0-30206 GCA_034699045.1 Nanhermannia cf. coronata Gr-Ori-00579
TTTTTGGTCTTTACCACCTAAAATCCTTTGTGAGAAATACGGGGTTGATTCGAGACTTTTTTTTAGCTAAAAAAACTAAAAAAAAACTCAAAAAATGCGTGGCTAAAAATCGTCGACTCTTGACTCTATGTGCGATAGTCATATAAAGAAATAGTATTTTTCGAAATTCTTGAAAATTATTCGTTTATCAAAATCATACTAACGAAGGTATAAGTTTAGGTATCGTAAGGTACGATACCTAAACTTATACCTTACGAAGGTATCGTAAGGTATAAGTTTATTTTACCCATATTTAGACATATTTTGAAAAAAATATCTTTAATTTAGACAAAGTTGGACTCTAAAATTTCTTAATTTTTCAAAAGGCCCCTTTTTAAATCACCTTATACTCGTACTTTGATTTTTTATTTTAGACCCTTAAATGTTACAGGTACTAATGAATAATTAAGACTTACCTTGTCTTTTGGTCTCATTTTGATCATACAAAGTATAAATGGTAGAGAGTGGCAAATCACAATATATTTCTTCAAACTCCTCAAGTCCTCTGTAGACTAACTCTTTTGGCTATAAAAATCCAAATTTGAAAATTACAGACATTAGCTAAAAATAAAATTTTATGTAATTACAAGTACAATATTTATACTACTAGTAGGTACCTTAATACCAAGTTTTGAGCATGCATTTAGTGACCTAGGGCTGGTGAGAACATATGGGGTATTTAAAGCAAATTCGCACTCGAAATTATCCAAATCCAAACTTTCAAATGACATTTTCTTTTGTGGAATTTTTCTTCCCCCGAAAGGATAATTTATTTCCAACAATGACCTTGTACAGTATGTCCCGGGTAGTACGAGTTAATTAAAGGTATGTGTCTATCTAAATTTAAATCTAAAATCTAATTCTGATGGCAAATATGATAAATAGTAAGGTGGTGTTTACTGTTTACCTACTAATATATTTGTAAACTTATTTCCATGTACATACTGTAGTACCTACTAGTGTATACAAAAGGTATAATATTTACTTATATAGGAAATGAAATTTGAGATTCTCTGATTTGATCGATTAAATAAATTTTTGTTTGTCCAATTCATTGCCAGGATATCTCTATATCCATGTCCCCTTCAAAATAATTGAGTTGAAATCTTGTACCTTACATATTATGCCTATACATATTATATCCTTTTATGTATACCTTATGTACATAAAGTACAATGTAATAAAATGATAAATAAATGTACTTTTTAGATACCTTAGCAGTAGTTACAGTATACGAGTAGTAGTACGCTCGTACTCGTATAAAGGCCTTTTTTGTTCAACGTTGAATTGAATTATTGATTTTTAAAGGTTTTTTTTTTCAAAGTGAGAATGATTATACTACGAGTACATGATTTAAAGAAAAAAGGTTTAATAGCTAAAGTTTAGGTAGGTACTTAATTATTATTTTTACCTAATTTTTGAAAGCTAAATTTTGTCAAATTTTGTCAAATTAAGTGTTTTAAAGTATGATTTAGTACAAATCCATTTACAAATTTTGACTGACAGCAAATGGTCTGGTACTTATACTTTTAGAGTTAGAATAGGTACCCTTAAAAAAAGTTAAAAAAGCCATAAGACTCCTTTTATCTTTCTCAATCAAATCCCTAACTTACTTACCATAAGGTAGGTATAATCTATTATATATCTATTTGTATGTTGTAATACATTAAGTACCAATATAACAATGAAATTAGCATGCAAAATGTAGGGTTTTAAGTATTTGCCTACCTAATAATAGCATAATACTTTGTATCAGTATAATGGGTATTTTGAACTAAACTTTGAAAGGTTTAGGTTTATCTATGTAGCCTGTAGCTGTGCAAAGCTCAATAAAATTAATAATTTTTTAAATTAGTCATAATTGTATAATATGTAATTCAGGATCACTCCAAATGCATTTTTTTAATATTAACTTTAGAGAAATTGGACTTTATTTATGATCTATTACTGGCAGAAAAAAAATTGCATAAAACTCACATCATCATCAATAAAGGGATTAAAATTTAAGTTGGATTAATTTCAATTAAATCGACACTTGAAGTACTTGTATTAGTACCAAGGTCAATTTAAATATTTCAAATCGCCAATTTTATAATTAGTTATGTTCATGCTTTGGCCAATATTTGTCAGGATCTCCAAGTTCTTTGATGTCTGAAATGATGAAGTATTTCCATATCATTCTCCTTCTGGACACATCACAGTTGTCCAAATCGATCAAATTCCCATCACTAAAATGCCAAAAATTTTGAGATTTTTGATATTTTTGAGAAAAAAATCAAAAATTGTACAATCAATTACCCTTGACTTGTAATACAAAGTCCAGTCCCATTTTCCCCTGAATCCTGAATTAAATGAAGATTTTCAGCGCCAGAACCAGAACCAGCACTTGGACCATGAGGTATTTCAATCGATAAAAGTGGATTTGGCCAAAATTGAACCACATCGCCAATCAAATTTACGTTTAATTTTTTGAGATAAAAATGATTAGAAATTGATAGCGAGGTCAGTTCGAAGGTTTTGTTGACCCATTTCTCTCCTTTGTAGGCATTTGAAAATCACAAAAAAACAAAATAAAATTTTAAACTATTGTTCTTTTATAATTTTACATTACATACCTATACCTAGTAGTATAAATAGATATATAAAATAATAAATACAGATAATATAAATGACTAGATATGTTATATTATGTAGTTACATATTATTCAATATTAATAATGTTTATGTAACTATTAATATTGACATCATATTGATACAAGAGCTAATCTGTCCGTCTGAATGATATGAATAACGCATTATCCTAAACATGAGTCAGTCTGATGAATAAAGTTAAAGTTAAAGTTAAAAATCACAATTTAACATAATCTTCAGTAGAAGACATGTCGGTTCAATAATTTGACCTAGGTCAACCTGAGCTGTCGATCATGAACAATATATGAACTTAATTTTTTGAGTGAGGTATCATTTTAACCGACTTTGTAAGGCAAATTCAATAGACTGTTTCATAATTTAGATACAAATTTAGATACAATCACTCTGAAGAGAAATGGTCAAAAATGTTAGAACGCGCATCTAGCAGTTACTCATTATGTATGATTTATCCTATAGTTTAGGGCTGTGGGCTGTGAGACCTTACACACTTTTTCTGTGACAATATTTTGATGAATTTGAATTTTTGAACTTCTCTTAGCACTGATTAAGCTGCTTGTAATCACAGGCATGTTTGAAGTTAAAATATTGTAATTTTATAGATAACATAATAATAAGTTAAAATTTTGATTATCTGATAAGTTCCAGTAGGCATGTACCAGTATAGATACATACAAAGTATTTTAAATAATTTAGAATTTAGTTTGGTAACTTATAAGTATTTGATTAAATCATTTAAAATTGACTTAAAGAACTTGTTTAAATATCAAAACAATATGTTCAATCAAACAAGTAATTAGTAAATTAGGTATACTTATAAGTTTTACTACATAAATTAAGTATGTAATACTCGTAATATATCAAAATACTAGAAACAAGCAGAAATATAAAATAAGTACTTTATAGATACAACGCACTACCAACATACCTATTGTTTATTTAAGATTTAAATAAGAGTTGGGTTAAATGCTACTCCTAGTTATTAAAAAAAAATCATTATAGGTATTTTACATAAAATTGCATATGTAAAGCTTCATATACCTACAAAACATTTTTAATAGAATTTTGACTTTTTTAATTATATTTCTCAAAATGTTTTTGAAAAATCTTTTCCTAACTACCTATATCGATATATCCTAACCAATGTGGACACCTAAATATACCTACTATCTGTATTAGCTCTATATAAAATATTATGAAAAATTACCATTTGCAGGTCCTACAACCCTGATAAGCCATTTTTGTTCAACTGTACTTTCTTGACAAGGTTTTGTCACTAAATAACCCTTCTCTCGAAAAATGCCTGGTGGTCTTTTGTAAGCCATCGACTTACTTTGCTGCTGGAAATTATTAACACTCGCTTCCAGGCACTAGAACTCATCAATTTTTTTATAATTTAAAATAACATTATGATTACAAATGATTATCTTAAATGGTATTTGTCAACTTACCAGATTATCCCCATCATTTTGAATATAGTATTCGGTTCCATCAATAAAAACGTCACATTTTGAACCCACAACGAATAATACTAGTATAACTGATACAGTAAGCACTATGAGTAATCGTGTAAATGTTATGCAATCCCTCATCATCCCTATTATTTACTTTGAGGATTAAATTGTTCAAAAATATTTCAATTTTAATTTTATGAAGTGTCAATTAACTAACTTGCACACTACCATTAGACTACTATATAGTAGTATGAGTAATTAAAAACAATTAACGTTTTCTTATCATAATTGGCTTTTAACGAGGGAAATATTATAAGCTAAGGTTATCTTTAGGATTATTCATATTAATACCTATGTGTCTAATATTTTTCTAAAATGAATCCTATTATCAATTACAGATAGGTACTTTTATTTTGGTCTAATATTCAACTGGATTAATATTTATACCTAAGGTCATAGTCATAGGTCCAAGTAAAATGTTTGGACATGAATGTGAACAGGTAAAGTGTTTTTGCGATAAAAATAAGCCTGATATTCCTTTTCGTAAAAATTATTTCCCCGTACTAATTTTATCTTGTCCAAAAAATGCTCATTTATTTAATTTAGATCTGAAAACCCAATTTTGACTTGGATTTCCAAGTAAACTCGTCTAATAATTAGACCAAAATTTGGCTTTTCATAGCTGGATTAAAGCTATAAATTACTAGCTATTTATGCATGCTGAAATCTGAAACATAAATTGCTAGATTTTACGCAAATTATTTGCAAGCATTACTCCTACTCATGTCTCATATTACACTCTACCTCAAATTCTACAAGTTAAGTAAGTACTAAAATTAATATTAACTACCCATTTTATATCATATCACTTAACTTATGAATTAAATCAAAATTACTATTCTATGTCTTTGGCAATTCTTGTTTTAAGATTTCAGTAAAACTCGTTTTCCCCAATAATATCCAAATATATGAAATAGGGCATAAAACATATAAAGTAAGTAAGTAGGGTACATGCATATTCAATTCAATATACCTACTACCTACCCTAACCTAGGGTACTATTAGTAGTAATAGTAGGCATTTACTGCTTATTTCTATTAATCGTTGTATATAAAATGCATATCAATATCAATCACATGATTATATTTATTGTTATTAAAATGTAAAATTAGTCATCTACAGAATATGTTTAGCTTTCTCTTATCCATTTCTTATAAAAAATTATTTCTATTTCTATCTAGTGTATCTTTTAACTGTTAACTACCAATATATACCCTATTAGTAATTAGTAGTAGTTCAGGTCTAGCTTCAGTTCATATTTCCTAGATTTGATTTCATAAATCAAATCATACCTTATAACCTACCTAATTTATTTTAAAACTACAAACAACACTCGAACTCTACATATCGGTGGTGCACCTAAACCTAAACCAAAATAAAACTTTTAGTTTTTTGACATAAATAACATTAGGTACTTAATTATTAAACAATTTTATTTATTTTTTATTACACCTAGCTAGTAGGTGACATTTTATTGTCAATTATCAATAGTACCTAGTTTGTGAGAATTCTGAAAATAAATGTGTATAAAATAAATCTTAAGTTCATTAATGTACCGGTCACTGGCTATTTCTCGTATGTAGGTATATGGTGCTGATTAGGTATTAATATTACCCTAAAATTAAAATTAAACTAATTATTAAAAAATTAGCTTTTTATAATTCATTCTGGGTATTCAACGCAAACTTCGTTTATGAAGTCAGAAATGTTAGAAAAAATTTGTTATTAGTCTTTATTCTAATCTTATGCAAAGTGATGATCATGATCTAATAATAGTAAAAGGAATCAATAATCAGTCAGTATTTTAAAATTATTGATTACTTGAAAATCTAATAATTAGGTACTTAATTACTTAATTAATCTAGTACTTGATAATCAGATGAGGATGAGATTCAGATCAAAAATGTCCAAGAAATTGTTTTCTTTTGATAGAAAATTCAAATGTACAGTCTATCAGCTCAGAAAACCCAAATATTACCATCAATTTCAAAAGCATTTTACAATTTTACAATGTACATGCAAAATGAGTCAATATTTGGTTTCTCAGAACTGAATTGACGATGAATTCAAAGTATTTCAAAGAAAAATCTCCATCCTAGTTCAAGTGCAAGTTACCCTGCATATGAAAAATTAACTACTCGACCAAGACTCAAGACGAGTGACAGTGCAGTGCAGTGTCGCATCGATCAAAATTCAAAATCAAATCAGTTTTTTTGTTGATTTTTATTTTTTGTTTTGATATTTTTGACTTTTGTTGACATTTTGACATTTTGGACTGGGCAGACAAAATAATAGTATAAGTACACTGTAATTGTGATTTATAAATTATAATAGAATAAGAATTCAGTCAGAGAACGACTTTTGCCACTTGCCTTGTCTTGCCTTGTTGATTGTTTTGTATCATAAATTAGTGTTTTGTGTTAATAAAAAGGTAATTTTTAGTTTTTTTTTTAGGAAAAAATGAGTTATCAAAATCAAAGTGGTGTAAGAAGTATATATCCAGGTCTTCACTCTGCTGAATATGAAGTAATCCCTTCAGCACCTCCACCGCCACCTCCATCACCTTCAGTTGATTATGATGTCCAAAATGTCGGCAATGAGATGAGAAGAGCTAATTTGAGAAATTTGAAGCTTAAGAAATGCCTCTACAAAATCATCCTCGTTTATCTACTCCTTTCACCTCCAATTATCATTGTAAGTTAATCAATAATAAGCAAAACAAAGCATCATGAAACGTCGCGTCTCATTCATTCCATCCATCCATCTAGGATAATTTAATAATTAACTATTATGTTAACAGTAATAGACTATTAGGTAGGTTACTGTTTTCAATTTATCAATTGACATGCATTCATTGGTTTAGAGTTTTAATAATTTACATAAAATCATAAAACACTTCCACTATGAACTTTGAATGAACCTTGTAATAGTCATTTCACCTTTTATCGTTTCATTAGCATCACCAGTCAAAGCATCTTTTTTCAAATAATGCATATTGTGAGATTTTAGTTTACGATTTTAAAACAAGACTTACCTATAAATAATTATAGAAAGTTTGTGTAAACTATTTGAATAATAGTAAGGTATAATGTATATAAAGTTCATTTTTTTCATATTTGTATTGGCTCAGCATTTAATAATTCATAATAGATTCGTATACCTAGATAGAATAGAATTTCATAAAATTATTACTTATAAAAACAACAAATTCTTGGAACTGCTGAATTCATGAATTATTTTCAAAACTATGTTTTTGTAAAATAACTAATCAATATTCAAAATCAAAATTATAAGCATCAAAGGAATAAGAGAAGTATGTAAATTGGGAATGAATCATACTCTTTTTAATGAACTAGCCATGAAAGAATTTGAATTTTAGAGATTTGGAATTTTAATAAGTTGGTCAAAGTCAATTTTCCATATCGATCATTAGCACTTCTTTTATGATATGATATATAGGTATTTAATTTTAACTAAATAGTCGAGTCAAGATCTTTAATTATATCTTATTATTAATAAATAAAAGTAAGAAATCTCATATAGACAGAGAAATTCGGGACCCAGGATAGTATAATTTTCGAGTTTCCTGAAGAATAGTTTTTTATTATTAATTAATCTCTTTTCAAAAAAGAATATACAATCTTTGGATTTGGATTGATGAACTTTATCAACATATTATCGAGAAATGTGTAAAAGTGTCAAAAACTTTTTCTAATCAAACAGACAGTTCCAAAGTCATCCATCCTCTTTTTCCAATTAATCCAATCAAAATTCAATGTCAATTTTCTGTCAATATCCAATATGTATTACCATATTCACCATTTTATCTTTTTACATAGATAAGTACTTATACCATACTCGTACCATATCAATATCCTAAGCCCATCACCTAATAAAATTTAATATACGGATGAGTACTTTCGATTTACGTATTGGTATTGGTCATAAATTATGCAAGTAAGTATATGTAAACTACTGATAATTCTAAGTATATGTAAGGAGATATGTATTAGTAATGTGTCTAGTATCAGACAGAATTAAAGATTATTATGATATTATTAAAGTAAACCTAAAGGTAATTGTATTTTTAATAGTTAGTAGAGAAATTAATACTGAAATTAATTATTTTTAAAATTTAAATTTTGAATCAGAATTTAATTGTCTACTTACGCTTACTATTACCTATGTATTTAGTATATATATATACGCTATTTATTTTTATGTAAATGATACAAAATATTGGTACCCTACCCTATTAGATATATACCTACTATCAACTATCTATTTCTAGGAATAATTCTACAAAAAATTCAAATTCAAGATCAGAATCAGAAGAATAATTTAATTTAAAAGTAGTGAAAAAAGATTTTGGGAGCTCTCGAGTTGAGGTTTTAAAGTTTTCTTCAAAATGTGTTCAGATGAAGCAAAAAATCTTCATTATTTATAGAAATTAATAGGAAATTCTAATTCAGAAATGACAAAATAACGATACTCATGGATGGATGTTCGAATTTGTATATAAAACTAAGCATGCCTTATCTACCTTATATAATTTTAAAGATGCTTTTTCCATTAGGTTATACACACATGTATAATATATACACATGTAGGTATAATATATACTAAATACCCTATTATCGTATTAATATTACTTTCTGCACTATTCAAGTAATTTTTAATCCAATTTTTAAGGTATTCTTGTGTTTTTGGAATACAAGCTTGAAATTGCGAGCTAAATATACAAAATTTCAATTAGATTCAATTGGATTTCGCAATTGTAATACATAACTTATATTATTATTTGTAGTTAGTAGTTAGTTTAGTATGTAATACATATTAGTATACATAATTTTATGACAACTGTCATATCTATTTCTATTGAACCATATTACATACGTTTTGCCATTGACACAAAAAATTCTGGAATATTTAAGTCATAGGATACTCTATTGTACTCTAGTATTTTTTATTCTCTTGAATGTCTGTTTAAAAAACATGAAAATATTGAGATTTTTAAAACAAAATGCTTAAAAAGTGTTAATCTAGGCAATATTCCACTTTTAATAGGTTTTTTTGTCAAGTAAGATGTGACAATGATTTACCAAATATTGGCAAATTAGAGCCTTTGAAATGGTTGAAAGTGTTTTCTAAGCACATTTATCATCCTTTATTATTACTCTGTTTTAGGTGTTCTGTATTGATAAAAATTAATGTTCTCTTTTGTATCTTATCCAATATTTAATTTGAAATAGTATTTTTTTGAATTTGTATCTTGTCCTGGTGCTCGTAAATATTTATTTGCAACATGGTAGGGTAGGGTACCTATCTAATAACTACAACTATCAGTATATCTCTCAGAAGCTTATTAAATATTTTATCGCGAAAAAAAGTTAGTCATTCATCAATTGGGCAAAAAAAGTTCGAGAGGATTCTTATCACACTATCACCCTTCTTTTCAATACATAATAAAAAATCGAATATTTGATAACCTAACATAGGTAATATTGTAATATGAATAATTAGAGGTGATTTACAATCGTATATTTTGTAAAAGTTTCAATTACTACTCGAGCTAATAAGCTATTTTAATTTTTAATACCAAATTGAGAATTGAGTCTAAATACCTGTGTGAGTCTGTTCAGGATCCGCTTTTTTTCGACTGATTAGATAACATAAGAGTTTATCTAAGTTTGGTCACTTTTTTGTGAATATTTATTCATATGACTAATCTTCATAATTGACTTAAATACAAGGTCTATATTTGTAATTCAAGTTAATTACCAACTGAAGTTACAAAGAACACGGTTCTTTTTTGTTTTTGAATTTTTTACACAAGTTTTAAGTTTTTGAGTTAGTTTTTTTTCTCGGATACATCTACTATTTTGTAGTATCAAAATGTTTAAGTCTTCGGCATATTTTTGGGTAAGAAAAAAGTGTTCAAGTGCCTACTTAACAATTACGTTATTAAAATTAGGGTTACTTACTAGATAGTTGTAGTTGCAAGCAAGAAAAGTCTACTTTTTGTTCCCTTTAAATTATGTAAAGGGAACCTATTACAAATAGTGAGAATAACTCCAAGTTTTTGATCAAAATTTTTGAAAATTGGAATAGAATTCTTCGGAGAAAGTTTATAGTAGCAGTAAAGTACTGCTTGTTAGTAGCTTTTATTCAAATTTTCTATTTTATTTTATAAATTTTAACAAGAAAAAAGAAATGCAAGCATAATTCTGGATACAAGTAGGGAATACTTGTTTTTGTCGCATTTCTTAAATGTAAATTATACTAACAGTAAATAATTAGAACTTATTCATCAGAATCAGACTGCAAATTCCAAAATATTTTTATTTAATTTCATAAAAATAATCCTAATAGATATAGTAATTATTAGGTAGGAATAGGAATTATGTTATCACTATCACTATCACACTTAATAGGACGATACTACAATTTTATTGAGAGATCTATTTTAAACTGATTAATGAGAGAGTTATAGTTATAGGATTAGAATTAGAAACCTTTCAAAGTAAAATATCTGTAATTCAGTTTAAGATATCAGATAACATATAGACAAGAATTAAAAATAGGTACGGTACAAGAATTATGAATTTTGATCTATTTTTGACTTTTCTAGGGACTAATTTTTCTCGCGGTTACATATCCATCGAGCCCAGTGTCAAGTGTCAGGACTTATGGGGAAATTTGCAATAGCTCTCATCTGTTGCCCACAGTATCAACAACAACAACAACAGCTCCAATTCCACCTTCTAATTCAGAATCGAAAGTTCATCACGAACGAGTAAAACGTGAGCTTCCAATCGACGCCTGTGATGTGACCCTCTGGTAATTTATTTTTGAGTGCCCACATTTTTATTTGTAATTTTATCACTTGTTTGAATTAGGCTCGAATGTCGAAGTATTACAAATAATCCTATTACAAACCCTCCTAACCCTGACATCTACATGTGTTTATGTCCTTGGACTCTTACTTGGGATAAAGAAATTGGGGCTTGTGTATCGTCACCTCCTAATGGAACTTGCGGTAATTATCTTTAAAACTTTCACTAAACAAAAGAAATGAATGGCCAGAATTCTTTTAATTTTACAACAATAGTACTAGGTACTATGTTACATGAATTATGTATTATGGTTGACGATAAATTCATGAAAAGTATTCTAATTTTTTCCAGCTGACAATCATTATTGGGATTTAAGACCATTAAAGTGTGCCGCTAATTCAAGATGTAGACATACGAAATATAATGAACTGGTATGTAATCCTACTTGCTCATTACTAACTTCTAACTCTTACTAAGGATAAGCTATTCTAAAACTAAAATGATACACCAGCTCTACGTTTATTAATATTTTCATATTTTTCCAGGGAGCATGCGAATGTAACGAAGAGTACTCTTTAACGGATTTAGGCGGTTGTAGACTCAATTACAATGCAACGAAGAACTGCACTCGAGACGAGGAATGTAATTGGGAAGTTGGAAATTTGAAGTGTATAGAAGGGAAATGTCTCTGTTCGGGTCAAAAAATATGGGCTGATGACCAGGTGAAATGCCAGGGTCGGGCAGAAAGTAAGCTTGAATGTTTTTTATTAAGATATCATCATAAAATTTGCAATTAACTAACTTTTTTCAACAATTCAGCTAGATGCAATGAATTTGAGCCTTGTTACAAAAACTCACGTTGTGATCCAACAGAAAATTTGTGTAAATGTAACCCGGATTTTATAGATAATAGAGACGGTCTTTGTGTCAAACCATATAATGCAACTTGTGGTTCTACACAAGAATGTGCAGATACTTTTGCATGCCTGCCAAATGAAAATAGATGTTTATGTCGAGCAGATCACGAGTTGTATAATTCAACTCAAGGACACGAATGTATCGGGACAGCTGATTCAGATTGTTCTGAAGGAACAGGCGGTGGTGTTTCTTGTGTTGACAATGCGACTTGTATGCCAAATGGTCAAGGCGGCGCAGTATGCACTTGTCACGAAGGTTTCGAATCCAATGGTGATAGACATTGCAAGAAAAAATTCAATGAAAATTGCACACTTCCCGTTGAATGTAATCAAGACAAATATCTGACATGCACTTCTTCAGGCACTTGCGGGTGTGCTAATGGCTATAAGGCTGATGGCAGTGTTTGTAAAGCTCTTGTCGGATCGACATGTCGAGATGAAACGGAATGCTGGACACACTCGACCTGTACAACTGGTAATGGCACCAACACTTGCTATTGTCTACCAGAGTATTATGAATATACAGTTGATAAAACCTGCATGGGAAAGCATGGAACCCAATGTTCATCAGCATCACCTTGTAATCCTTTAGGTAAGAACTTGTTATAATTCAATCATGAGGCTGATTATTCATCGTCCAGTTATGATTGTCTTATGATATTTGAACATTACGAATGTCTATTTTTTAAAGTGATATTTAGTCAAAATATGGAACTTTATAGTAGTTATCTGTATATCTTGTATAAAAGTCTCTTCAGACACTTTTTATACTTTTACTTTTTGAGGAAATGAAATTCTGCATACCTATTTTTACTACTTAATGACATTCACAGGACTAATTACCTGCTGAGCTGATACTTAAATTACGATATCTAATTAATACTTACAAAGATATTACTTTTTATTCTCAGGATTACTTAGCTGTGAAGGTATGTGCCAATGCAAGAGCACGATATATATTCAACAAGAACCTGGAGATTCAGGCTGTGTCGCTAAAGCTGGTATATTAAATTTTACAAAATAATATATTAAATACATTTTTAGATTATGTTTTTAGAGATAAGTTGATGCCATTTAAGATTGGAGTTATATATATACTAAATACACAAGTCTTGATTTCATTTTTTAAAAAATACTTTAGATAATAGCTGTGATAAAGATCCAGCGTTTCCAGATGTGACCGTTCCATGTGTCAAAGATGCAAATTGTACGCTGTCCAATGGAGAAAATGTTTGTAGATGTAATGGAAATTTGGTTGGAAATGCCGAAGGGAAATGTGCATCAAGTAGTTCTATCCTATCAGTTTCAATTTCCCTTATCCTAATGTCGATTTTAATACTATTTTCAAATCATTCAAACTAACTTCATGTACTTACACTTATTATATTACTAAACTAAATATGTAAATGTAATATATAGGTACTTGTAATCAACTTGTAATTTTAACTTTTATAATAAATGATTAGGTATGCTTACTACTAATTAAGTTGAACATTTTAAAACTTTTGAATAAACATTTTGTACAGTATTTTCAACTTCAACTTGAAATTTTATTTACTCTGTAGGTAGGTACCTATTATTACTTTTATTTATTTAATTATTGTAAAAATTACAAATTCTCGTTAAAATTGCTAGTAATACTACAAATGGGTAATAATAGCTTATTTGTATCATAGATAAAGTAAATTTTCCTTGAGACAAAAAAATGCTATTTTATCATAATGTATACAACATGCTGTGCCTAATAATCTGATTTTTATTCAGGACCATATATTGTAACTTTCGAAGTCTTATTTTGATTGGGATTTTGCAAGTTCCATAATTGAATTTGTGTTTGAATTATGTCTCTAAACACTAAAAAGAAAATTAAATTCGAATCAAATCAAAAGTAAGAAATTTTCAAGTCATTTAGGTACCCTACTTAGAAAAAATTACAGGAAAATATCGACGGTTCTAGTGTAGGTACTGATACTAAGCACTAGGTATATGTATAATGTTTTTAATACTTGCTTCATGTCTCAAGTCATTTATACTCTGTATTTTGTGACTTTTTAAAGCATTTACCTTTCATAATCAAAAATAACGACACCTTATTATCCTCTAGAGAACATTCGAGAAAATTCCGAGGATCTGAAACAAGAGTTCCAGGGGCCTAGAAAATTTATTAAATCAATATTTTGACGCAAAAACCAAATATAATCATAAGTTTTAGATCAAATTTTCAAGATATGTAGGTACTGTAGGTACTTATTCTGTCATTAATCATTAAAGGTACAAAATTTTTGTGAACTCTTGTAAGGCTTAGAGAGGAAAATCTTGTTTTGAAAATTGTTGATCCAAAAAACGAAAATTAATTTCCTTACCTCATGTGAGATTTGAAGAACATCAACGATTCCATTCTGAATTTTTTTGACAATTTTTCTAATTTCTAATCTAAAGTAGGGTACTCATTTTTTGAACCATTAAGTATATAACGTCCCTGATCTTGATTAACAAATGTCCCAAATTACTATAAGATAGGCCAAAAGAACCGTGATTGTCAGTATCCAGATCAAATTTTGTGATAATTTTGTGATAATTTTGACACCTCTGAAGATACTCATTACTAAAAATACGCATAAAAACAAAAAGTCTCATCACCCAAAAAAGCTCTTTGAAGACCAAGTGATTAACATTTTTGAAAAACACAGAGACAAGTAGGATCATTTTCAAAACGAAGTTTTTAAATTTCTGTCTCTTCAGGAATATCACTTAATTTCCGACCAAATGGTTGCTGTACTTTATCGATTATGTAAAATCTCGAATTTGAAAAATTTGGCTGAAATTCATGCTTTTGAAGAAATGAACTCAACTTATTCAAATCAGTCCTCTTTTTTCGTCTTTTATTTTTCGAACAACAATAGAGATACACTAGATATAAAGAACACATTATGTGACAATTTATTTTAATTTCAAGTTAAATTAACCTATGATTTCTATATACTGCCTGTCCAGAAATAAATGTCCAAAAATAAACACACAAGTCTTATTTTAGAATTATAATCTTATCTTTTTTTACAAATATTATTTCTTTCTGCTTACTACTAGTATTAATTATGTGTATTTATCTTTATAAATACTTTATAAATAAATATAAAATCTTTGTATTTATATTCTGAAGATTATAATACTACAAAGGATAAGTTACGTAATATTAGGTAGCTGTAGAATAGTTGTGTAATTCTTGGATAATATATCAATACGAGTAAATCATACAATTGATTTTTATTCAAAAATTCCAACGACTAATACCCTACCTACTAATATTTAGAAAATTTTACAAAGTTCAGACATTTTACAAACATGATTTACATTACATACATTATTTATATTCTTATTTACGATTATGATTGATATTATGATTTGAATTTTTCTAAGTTTATACAGTGCTATTTGTTACATTTTTTGAATTGACTTTAGATAGATTCAAAAATTTTAATTACAACAAGGGTCAGGTGTTTGTTCAGGATCTGGTCGATCTCCGGGTTGTCCAGGTGGGTTGCAAGGGCAAGCAAAGAGTGATTTCCGTTTCAAAGCCTCAGTTTGTCGTTCAGTTGATGGTGGATTGTAGCAGCCGAATCGATTCTCCTTCAAAAGATAGTAGTCTTCGGCCGAGCTGCACTGAGGTTCTTCCATAATCTTCGGATTTGGCATCAGTGGTTCTGGAAATGAAAAAGCACATTTGATTTATATCTGTTTGATTTGAAAATATCTGTTAATTTGTATTCTAAATCCTACAACCCACATTAGTAAAGTAAATTAAGTTAGATTAAGTGTAGATATGCAGGATTCTTTAAGGTTTTGGAAAGAAAGAATTTAAAAAATTAAAAGGTAAATATCTGGGGTACAAGGAGATTAGCAATAAGTATAAGGTAAGGTAAGGTAAGGTATAATGGTTGATTTGGATATGAAATAACTTGGTGCAAGCAGCTTTTCAGGTCTGTAAACAGCACATTGTTGCTGTTCAAACATATCAGGATTTCCAGGACAAGGTTTATCACACGAATAATCAATTGGATCTCGATCACCAACCTCCAAATCTTGTCTTTGAACTCCACAATTGTATCCCAATTGACGACACATGTCCCAATCCTAGAAAAAAATAGTCAAAAATTAACTGACCCTTAAATAATAAGTACTTACGAAGTACTTGATAAAAATTCATTATCAATTTTCTTAAAAATATGTGTTAAACTTACATAAGGACAAGGATTTGGACTCGGATTTTCATTACAAGGATGCACAAACCGATTTTTTTGAAGTCCAAGACCCAAGGTTTCGAAAAAGCTTTCACCGACTGGCTCCTCACAAATTCGTGCACCTAAAATCATAAATATAAACATGATTTTTAAATGGTAGTATTTTTAGGGTCAGTCATAATTTTGAAAATCTTTCTTATACCTGGATCGCAGGGCCATTCGCATTCTTCTCTTTTTCCAAGACAATCAAAGAAATCTCTCAAATTTTGTACAATGTAATCGGGGAAGCATTCAGGATTCTTTTCAGCAAATTCGAGGACGAAGCGATCAGCACAGCGGATACAAAATCTATGTCCATAAACGTCCAACATGGCTCCAATGTAAAAATCGAATGGACCATAATATTCTGGGCAATCTTTGGATGCGCCTGGCTTCATTACCCGGATGTAATCGAGAAATTTACCAGCTGGCCAACCTGTTCTCAAAGCAATTTTTATAGTATTAATTAAACTGCTTGTAATTCTGCTCAAAATTCTTATTTTAAATTTTTAAAAAAAATTTCATGGAGCTTAAATTTTCAAGTACCCTACCTACCTGAATTTCTGACAGCTCTCTCATAAATACAAATTTTGTCGTCCGCAAGCCGATAGCTTATTGTGAATTCCCGGCCAATATCTTCAGGTCGGGTTGAGTCGAGAATTGCACCAAATCTCAGGACTTTCAGCTCCAAAACGAGTTTCTTCATGTCGTCGATTCTCGGTCGTTGTGGGTTAATATGAAGAACTGAACCCAACGAATCTTCAGGAGAACCCCAACCATTCCATGGTGGAATTTCCTAAAAATTTGTACAAAAATTGTAAATTTTTTAAATTGAAAATAGTTCAATACCTTGCATTCCAAATTTAAGGACAAAAAGATAATGTCTAGTAACTTACCCTAGGAATTTGAACTTCTGGTTCAGTTGGAAAAACGCAAATTGGAGTAAAATCATTCATTCCAAAATGAGCTTTGTAAAATTCCTTAGCATGTTCATCCAAATCGTAGATCAAAAATCTTCGGCCAAAAACCATAATAGTTTCGCCAATTTTCAAATCCTCAACTTCATAGTATTCGACATATTCTGGCTCCCTTGCTTCCATTGACCCCAGGGGAAATTGCACTAAAATACCGAAATATTATGTCAAAATGTAAGATTCTAAAGATAATATTAGCCTTACAGGGTAAATCCTTATAATCCTTTGGTAATCTAATTCTGTGTAAAAGCAGACGACTATCGCTGACCTCCCGACCACCAGGCAATTTCCGGCAATTGACCTCCTTGACCTCGATTGTCATATCGTCCAGGTAGAAATACAAATCATATTTTGCCAATTCACCGTACTCATTATGACGATCATCCCAAACACAATAAAACCGGAGTGGTTTATTTGCAAATTCTTGATACTTTCGTCGAGTATCACAGCAGTTCTAAATAAATAACATGATTAGGAAAATTTAGCTTATATACATCAATTAAAGGTTGGTATTTTTCTAAAATTTAAACTTTTTTGTTCAAAAACAGTGTCGAGTTTCCATCAAAGGGACTTAAAACTCAAAAATTTGAGACATTTGAATTTACAATTAACAAATCATGAACTTACTGTCGAGAACTTCTTCCTATAAAGACTTTCACGACCATCGATGTAAGGATCTTTTGGTATATCTTCTGGGTCTTTTAGCTTTATACCTTCACTTTCATAAAATTCCTTTTCCCCCCCAAAAAAAATAGAAAAATATGAATTTTTTTTAATTTTGAGAAAAATTACATGGTCATACCCGAGTATAAGTATCGCAATCAACAATTCTGAAAGCTCGTCCATAGAACATCACGTCACATTGAAGATCCAGATCTTTCCAGTTCCAGGTTTCTCCCAAATCATTTTTCGGAATTTGATGTCTCTTTATGTAGGGTCCTTGCATTAGCCCAGAGTTCTAAAAAAATCAAAAAAAATTTTTTTAAATAAGGATCTGTCTGATTACAGATACTAGATACTAAGACTATCTGTATTGATGAAAATACCTCAACCCTTGGTTCAAAGACTGAAATGGTATCATCTTCAAGATGATATCGAATTTCCACTGGTCTCACTCGATAGTACTCAATTTGTGAATCATTCACAGTTTCCTTCGTATAAGCTTGGAATTGGATGCACTGAACAAAAATATAAAAAATATCAATTGTAAACGTCGCATTTTTATTTATTTATTAGCATTATTAGATGTGTAGATTTTAGGTATTTTTTTAACCCACCTTTGCTTCATTTGCTACCCAAGGAGGAACATAATTACAGCATTTGACTTTCGGTTTTCCATAAATGATATTTGGATCAAAACTAGAAATGAAATGAAATCATTATTTTCAAAAATTTTTGCAAAATATGCAAAAAAAATGCAACAAAAGTATCCTTAAACCAATCCTATTCGTATTCCTTACTACAACGAATCTATAAAAAAGTACTCGCTCGCTTCTCGCAAGTTTATTTAAAATAACCCTCGAACACTAATACTCATATGTTGTAAAACTTCTCTATTAAGGCACTCGGAACATGTAAAAAAAGTCCCTTTAGAGGTTTAAGTTACTGACTCAATGTTAGACCAAGAATGTTATGAAAAGCGAATTTTTTTAACACAAAAGCTTACTTGTCCTTAGAAAAAATGTCCTTGACACTTTGACAGAGCTCTGGTATAGGCACCGAACCCACACCCAAGTAATGAACCTTTGGAATTTTGAATCCATTGACACAATCCAGAGTTTGAGACCGACGAAAATCAGTAGTCTAAATACATAAAATAATTAAAAATGCGATTAAATCCAAATTTTACGAGTTTACAGTCGGATCCGAGTAGCAATTTCCGGGTATAAAAGGCAAGCCCTCGAATCTTCGGCAAGCCATTCTGCCTACTTACTGAAACTTATATTCAATATCAGCAGTATTATACAACAATAAAAGAACACTTTAATTAGACCGTCAATGTCAATCAAGAATTTTCTCGAAATTCTTAGATTTTGCCAAATCAAAATCAAACAAAATCAAAATGTTTGTTTCCAATTGATTTCACCATGTCTATGACAACTTTCTATCTTTTTACAAAATCAATTCTAAAAGTTTTTAGATTGATCAATATCAACATTTATGCCATTTATGGATGTTTTACACAAATAAATCAAGACCTAAATACATGTACCCCCTACCAATCAGGAATATTAGGAATATCAGGAATATTAGCACCAAGAAATTATAGGTTTAGGAATTAAAATTTTGAGTGTAAGATTAAGAATTCCTATACGAATTATCAAGTACCTATGCATAAGTATTGCATCAAAAATATTAAATTTATTCAAAATAGAAGCTCTATTATACCTAAAAATAAAGTTCATTTTGAGATTTTTATCATATTTATCTCTTTAAAATTGAGCAAATTACAGAATCTCACATTATAGGTATTTGATGATATGTATTTAAAGAAAGATAGGATGCTCAATCAGTAAATCAAATAAAATTTTTAAAAAATCGAACAAGTTTATCTGAAATATAATATGGGCCCATTTGCGGTTATCTTTTAAAATCCCTATCTGCCTAGGTATTTTTTCTGAATGGCTTATCAATATCATTAAAATTACAATTACCATTATCAATATTATTAATAGGTACACATTCTACAAGTTACAAAGTATATTCGCTCACTATGTACCCTACTGATGCTTACTATCTAAAATATTTCAATCGGAAAGTTATGTGCCTATCTTTTTTTTAAGTACCAAATATATTCTAAACTACCTATTAAAGATAAATATTATAATAGTTAGACAGTAATAATAATAATATAAGTAGGTACCTACGTGTTTTTTTTAGAAAAAAATTGAGAAAAAACTCGATTTTATTCATAAAATCAGTCCATATTATTCGACTTTTTATATACTTGAAAAAAAAATGAATTTTAAATTAGCCTAAACCGAAATAATAATTTAAAAGTATTTATGCATCTTTAAATTAACATTACATTTAAACTAGATTTCAATACTATACTGTATATTATATACCTAGTAAAATACCTTACTTATATTCAATACACATATTATTTGTATACATTAAATTAAATTCTACCAAAGTTAAAGCTAGAATAAAAAATCTCTATCTAGATTTCTTAAAAGACAGATAGGTAAAGAAATAATTCATTGACAATTTAGTTTTAACTGACTTTTAAAGAGTAATAATCATATTACATAATATTCTGTAATTCTGTATCTGTACTGTACTACCCTAGTTAGTAAGGTAGGGTACTCATAAAAAAACTTAAGGGTAGGTTACTGTGACTTAGGTAGGTACAGGTACATGTATATATTTGAATTTGAACAATTAAATTGTGTTGTGCTTGGTTCTGGTTGTAAAGGCGTTGCCCGCTCTCTATTAGCTTTTGGGCCCAAACACCACTCCATTTGATAATATATACATTGAAATGAAACCTACATTTTTTTCCCTACTTACTTACAAGAGTTACATACTAAACTAAACTACTACACTACAGCCTATAATATTAGGTATATTTCAAATGGTTTACTACTACAACATACAGAATAGAAACAGAAACTAGATAGATAAATAATAGTCCCGTTGGTCTTATCCTTAGTAGCTTTATACTTTATACAGCAGAAAATACAGAAACCCATGTTAAATCCCATACCTATATACTTAGGTGTAAACTTTATTTTTACTAAAATTTATAAAATTCATACAAAAGCTCCATACTCCATAATAATACAGTGAATACATACTTATAATATCCTCAAAAAGTATAATAAAGGAGAGTGAGTGCAGCGAACTATAGGCAAAATAAAATAAATAGCAAGTTCTCTGGTTTTCCTGCCTTAAAATATCCATAAATACACTCTACCTCTACCATATATACACCATGGTAGAAATAAAGAAAAGGTTAATCAAATTGTACAATTAAGGTGTACTATCATATGGAGTTGCTCCGACTTCTGTGGTATATATTGCAATAAGATCCAATTGCAATCAAAGTAATCTCTCAAAAATCAAGTTTTTATATAATACAAAAAAAATCCTGTTCATCAGCTGCTACATCACTATACTTATACCTCTAATATACCTCTAATATATGAGGTTCATATACCTGTAAATTATTAATTATAATTTTCCTTATTTATTTTATTTATATTTAGTATATTTTGTAAAATTATTACATGTGTGTTATTCCCATACTTAGACCCTTAAGTTAACTAATTGTAGTAAGCTAATTTTTGTATAGCAAATGTTCACGCACCTTTATAATGTAGGTACATATACGCAAACTACGTGTATCAAATTTTTCAGTTCCAAAAGATAACCCCCATTTAAATACAGAGTAGTAGTTAGTAGTATAATTTTAATCATCTGTAATAAATCAAAGTTTACAAGTGCTTGAGATATAGGCATAGTACTACTAGATAATAACCATGGTGTGTCGGTGACACCACATGACCTAATTATCCAAATTGTCCAGCCTATTTCTAAATTATAAATTTTGATTATTATAAACAATTGTGGGGGGAGAAAGTCGGAGAAAAGTTCGTACTCTTAATTACAACCCATTCATCTTCCACACCTTTGGAAAGTAAGTTAAAACTCATTTTCTAATTTTATTCATAAACCATAGTATTTCGAGGTCATAGGTCATATAGATAGCTAGCCTTATAAGGTCAAAATTAGTGCTCTTATATATAAGTACCCCAATTTGACATTTATTATAGGTTTCCCAATCAATGGGTATTTTAAGATAATCAAAAAGTACCTACATGCATGATGAAAGCAATTTTCAAAAATTTCATTTTAAAATGTTAAAAATCCTTTTAGTAGGTAGGTACTGTACTGAATTAGTACTTGTAATTAATTAGTCAAAATTATAAAAGAGTTAAGTAATCAATAGGGCTCCTTGTTAAAAAGTTCTGGATAAAAATTGCCATTTGTTCGTTCTACTTGTAAGAGTTGTAAGCTACAGACATAGATACAAAAAATACAATATCTATTGTTTATTAGGTACATGTTTTTGTCAATTTCTTGGAAAACATTAACTACCCTTAGAAAACATTAAGAAATTGGAGTTGCAAACTCTAAGGATAGGATAATGGTAGGGCAGATTTAGGTACCATTACATAGCTAATCAAATATCATAGTAAGTACCCTACTGTTTGTGTTTTTATGGACATATTTTATGTCCTATAGACTATAGACAAATAGGTATGCCTAACCAGTCCCAGTTCAACTCAAGATAGTTAACAAAGGAATTAAGTATGAATCATGTTCTTATTTTATAGATACATTGACTCCTAGATATGTAAATTTATCATTGATGAATGATGATCAAATATTATTTATATTAGGTACCTAACAATAGCTATTATCTACAACTATCTAAACCTAAGCTAAACTCTAAACCTAAATTTTATTCACGTTTTGTATTTTTATAATTTAACAGATAAGGGCTCTTAAATAAGGGATCAAATCGATTTACCCACAATTCGATGCCGGGCAAAAGACCCAACGGAACCAAGAGTAAGATTCTAATCTAATCTAATTATAAAAACTTGATCGGACTTTCCATATACCTATTCATATATCAGTATTATGGTAGTTGAGTGAAATTAATAAAAATTTTGATATACTTTATCCAGCATCATCAGGGAAATCAAAGTCTGACGAAAATACAAAGAAAATCAATGATGCTGAGAAACAATATGACCTCGATGAAGAGTTGAGGAAAACGAAAAATGGATCGATTGGGAAATTTAGCAGCCTTCTCGACAAACACTCTAGAGCTCAATTTGCAAATGCTGCCAAGAATCTAATGGTAAAGATTCTTAAAAAAATATTTTTAGATACGTAGATTAATGCTAAGATGATTCATAATCAATTTACCTCTATACATTGTTTAAAGGATGGGATAATCTCTGATGTGAACGGGAACGGAAGTAATCATCACAATAACAATATTGAAAAGAACATTTGCACCACCACAAGTTCAACTATCGGTTCTAGACTTGATGG
Source organism: Nanhermannia cf. coronata Gr-Ori-00579 (assembly GCA_034699045.1). Taxonomy (NCBI): domain Eukaryota; kingdom Metazoa; phylum Arthropoda; class Arachnida; order Sarcoptiformes; family Nanhermanniidae; genus Nanhermannia; species Nanhermannia cf. coronata Gr-Ori-00579. The sequence continues at coordinate 23,279 of JAQIXA010001023.1, forward strand.
TGAGGGTGGTGGTGTTGGTGGTTGCAATAAAAGAAAGAGATCTTCCTCGATTGAATCCTCTTGCTCAGATGAGTCCTCAGAGCTGGTAGTCCTCAGTATGGTCTTGAATAAGAAGCAGAAGGAGAGTGATGATGTGGCCATGGCCATCGAAAGGCTCCGAGAAAATGGTGTCACCTGTGTCTATTTCTCAATGGACGATATCAGGAAAGGGACATTAAAACGTAAATAAAATATTTATTTATAATTTATAATGTGTATGTATTTCATATTCTGATTCTAATATTTATTTTTTATCAATAGCTGGAATTCCAGTAAGTAGTAAACATCGTCATAGTCAAAAACAACAAGAAAATAATAGCCTCGAGTCAAAAGACAAAGATAAATCAAGTGTTCATAATAATATTATTATAAATGTTGCAACTACAAATGGATACTCCACGTTCAATGGTCACCATATCAAAAGCAAACATCAATTACTAGAAGTACCAGTAGTAACAACAACTCCGCCAGTCACAACATTAAACCATAGTACATCACCTTTACGCCCATTCTCACCGCAACCTCCATCACTTTCGCCACAACAACACGAATCAATGCCAATACTACTTGTTAATAATCATCACCAACCTGAGCTGAAAGCTAATTTCCTCAAAGAAATAGGTTTAGAAACGAAACTACTAACGGAAAATAATTCATCAATAATATCAACTAATGAAACTGCCTCAGAAATTGTAAATGAACCGACCTCAACAACGAAAAAATTGACCAAAAGAAAGCGGAGAAGAAAGTTTGTTTTCAGCAATAACAAGAAGAAACGAAAAACAACAACTTCAGTAGTAGTAGAATTAGCTCCAGCAACAGAATTAGACCAGCCACTCATTGTATTGCCTACTAATGTAAATGTAGATAAAGATTTAGTTATAAAAAAGTGTACTATAGACGATATTAATGTTAGTTCAGCTGAATTTATGCCTGCAAAGATATGTAAGAGAACTGATCGTGATAATTCTGACTTTTGGGAAGTTCCGCCACTTTCTCCATCACTTTTAAAATCTCTTGATGACCCAAGCCTTGAGTCAGAACCACAAAATGATCATCAAAAGGCATCCAAAGATGATTCTGACCATGTCAAAGAGAAAAAGATTGATCTTGAAGATAAGCCTACACCTACATCAACTTCAACAGTTTCTGAAGCACTACCTCACCCTCCTGCAATAGTTAAGCGTAGAAAGAAAAAGAAAGGTAGTACAATAAAGAAAAAGAAAAAAGTTGACAATAATATGACAAGGGCACTTGTCACAAATAGTGGTAGTGACCGAGTTGTTGAGCGTGGCAAGAAAAATAAGTTTATCAAAATCAAAAGTGAAAACATAATGCCGTCACTGTCCACAACTCTTGATGTTGATGATGATAAAGATACGTATTCATTCAAAAAGGAATTTTCTCCCGACATAATTAGCTATAAAAAAGTTAGACAAATTCGATTAGAAGAAAAATTAGCCAATAATAATAATAAAGCAAATACTTCATCTACTAATTCATCGCCTAATACAACTACTACTACTTCTATTCCTAGTAAGAAAAAGAATAATAAGAAAAAATGTGTTCAATCGATCTCGTTAGATTTAGATAGTAAATTGAAAAATGTACAAAAAATCATAGAAATTACCGCAACAACCACTACTCAAATCCACCCTCATAATAATAATAAAGACAAGGATATGTCGACCTTTGACTTCGATGATGATGATGCTGGATCAACTAAAGGAAAGATCGAGGATTTATCTTTGCCAATTGCCATTCCATTGGAGAAAGTTAAAGGTAATTTTTACAACTACATAGCATTATACTAGGGTATATTCTATTCTATATAATATATTATACCTTTCTACCTATTTCCTATAAACATGTCAAAATGTTTTTTTTCAGCTAATGGACCATTAAGAAAGCTGAAAAAATTTAAAAGAAAGGGTGTCAAAGTCAAAAGAAAGATATTGAAAGTTAAAAATCAAGACAAGAAAAGAAATAAAAGTAAGAGTCCCATCATTGTCCAAGAAAAGGTGAAGGAAAGTGAGCTTGGTCAAAAGGTCAAAGTGTCTGAGCTTCAAAAGTCTACTGCTAAAACTGTGGAACCATTTTTAGTTCCAATTTCTATTACGCCACCATCGGTGAATGACACTTCCTCTACTCCAACAGATATTTATCCACGTAAGTATCGACAATTTTTTATTATTTCTTCATAATATCCTTAAACTCTTTTAAAACTTTTTGTCTTAAAATTAATCAAATAAATTGTATTTTAACATAATTTAATTAATATTCTTTAGGTTCTGAAGACAGTTTACCCGAGGCCAATACAGACTCTATGCAACTCCGCCGCTCATCATTCTACTCATTGGTTTCCGGAAATGTTCGAACAAATATGGAAAATTATCTTGATGGACGACCTCTCAATTACAAGCTACCCAAAAGAAGAAAACGTCCAAAAAACGGTTTCCTCTTACATCATGGAGATAATTGTCCAGAAGATCCTGAATCACCTTATAGGCTTCACTTAGCCACACAGATCCTGCTCAAATTGAATAAACGTCGAGCTAAAGTCAAGCCAAAAGAACAAAATCATAAATCCTTCTATTCGTATTTTAAACTGGTGGCTGTGAAGAGATCGACAAGGGCTGGAAAAAACGAAGTCTGTACATCGGCGACAGGACCCACCGAGGATGAAGAGGAGAAGGTTGAAGAGCCCTTGTTTTCTGGTGAATGGACACAACCGAAAAAGTTTATTTGTCATTTATGTGGTCAAGTTGAGAATTCATTTTGGGATATGGTGACACATAAAGGTGAAGAGCATCCTGGGGTTGTCGTGACTCACATGGATTTGTCTTCAGTTCCGCCTCATGGTCTAATTCGACCAGCGAAAAGTAGTGGTAGTGATCTTCCACTACCGACTTCCTTTAAAATACCGCCTTGTTCAAAATGTTCAACAACTTTTGAGTAAGTCATAAGTATATAAGTACCTACATTTTCTTTACTTTACTTTACTACCTCGATAAGTTTGAAAAACTTAAGTATTAACCTGACTGACCATGAGACTGACCTATCTTTTTATACTTTAGCAAACTAGATGAGCTTCATCGTCACATATTCGAATGTGCGGGTAATATGGCTTGGTTAGAGGAGAAACCGGTCCAGCAAATTGTAAACATTGGAGGTAAAAAGAAGAAAGGGAAGCGGAGAAGAGGCGGCGGTTGTTACACATTTAAGCGTAGGCTTTCAAATACACCAAAGAAAATTATTAGTTCTGCATCATCAACTGCGTCCAGCTCACCTGTGAAAAAGCTTGAGGTATAGTATTTTTTTTAATTTTATAGAAACTTGAATACCTACTTGAAATAGGTAGGTACTAGAACAAACAAGACTAGAACTCAAATTCCTCAGATTGTTAAAATAATCTTATCTAAATGTAATCTTGAGGTCATTTTTTTATCAAAATAATCTTTAGGGTAATATAATATGATTGAAATCTAACAATTATTATTATACATGATGTAACATGATACAAATAGGAATATAATAGGTATATTGATACCAATTCCTTACTACGATTAACTACATACTAGAATTTAACAAAATGATTCAAAATTGTAAACGTAAATCTATATCAGTATAAGCTTATCATATCATAATTCATAATTATTTTTCAAATTATTTGAAAAAATCGAGATTTTAAAGATTTTAGTAGGTAGTTCAATATATTGAACTTACCATTAGGATTAGACTAGTCCTAATTATTCTTAGGATTAGGACTAGTCTAAAAATACAATTTTATCTTTGGTAATTTAAAATCTAATCCTAAGGGCTAAGGGTACTTATTCTTATTATCTATATCTATACTTACCTAAATTCGATAATTTCTTTATTTTCAGAGTACGCCTTTGAAACAAATACCATCGATATCTGCAGAACCCATGTACAAATGTGACTTTTGTACTCGTATCTTTAAGACTGAATTTTGGTTGAAGAATCACAAGAATCTGCATTCTCTCCCAATTTCGATCCCCTTAGAAAAACTGTCACTGCCGAAACTTTCACGTGCCTCTAATAACTCTTTTTCTTCGTCATCGTTGACAGCCGCTATACTTTCTCTGAGAAGCAGAGAATCGCTTAAAAATTAATAAAAAAGAAAACATTTATATGTCCTACCTACTTATATGATTAGTATTTAGTACTCGTAGTACTATATATATTTACATAGTAGGTTTTTTTAGGGATATTTTTTTATTTTTGGGTTTTTAAATTTTGAGAAATACGTATTCAATTGTCAATCTTAAAAAGTTCGTACATCACTTTTGTTGGGTTAAATGAATTTCGAAATATGTAGTATGTATAGCATAAGATAAAAGTTATAATAAGGGAAATATCTATTGCCTTTTAAAATTTAGAAAAAAGATAAAGTAAATTAGAATTAGAAGTTTAGAAAAATAGAGTAGGATAGGATTTAGAGGATACTTGTATTTTTTATAATTAACTTATTTCAATTGCTCTCAAGTAATTTATTTTTTCGTGTTGATAGTCTTTCCAAAATGTACTAATTTAATCCTATACATAATACCTACTCGTAATACAAGTTATAAGTTATTTTTGAAGATTGTAATTCACAATATGTACTATAAATTTTATTTATTTTTGTTCGTTTGGTTTCTTTTTACGATTACCTTTAAATTAGGCTCATTCTTTCTTTTTTTTTGAGTTTGTCATAGTCATGTCTTCAAATCGCTTGAAATAACAATAATTTTTTGTACAAAGGTTCAACTACCTAAACATACCCATTTAATTTATTTTTCGTGCTTAACATCACCCTTACATATTTATTTACCTATTTATTTTTGAATAAACTTAAAAAGCTTAAAAAGGAACACTACATACCCTTCTAGTTTTAAATTTTAAAAACCATTTTGTATATTAAGGGGAAATGCCTACCTACCTACATACATTATTATATGTTTAAAAGAATTTATAAAATGTAGTAAAATTTGTAGTGAAATTTGTTACATGAATTGTAATGTAAAAGTAAAGTGTAGGCATATTTAGACAAAATATTCTATTATAGTTTAAAATTAATCTAAAATTCTTAAATAATCCTGAATTTGTAATTAATTTAGATTATTATGGTTCATTGAAAATAAATTAAATACATATGTATCGCAAAAATTAAATAAAAATATAACTTTTTAATAATAGATGATTTATTTAGGGAAATTACTCAACAGTTGAGGCATTTGGCAAATTAAAATATAATTTGATATAAATATTGTAGTAATAGTAAAGAATATATGTAATGGTATTTATATTTAAGCAAAAAATTAAATTTTGAATAATGTATGATTTTTGATTATTAAAGATTTAACTACGAGTAGGTAGGGTACTTAAAAAATTAAGATTTTTGGTGAATTTGAAAAACTAGTAGAATTTTGAAGTTGACACTTATTTACCATAAATTATAATTAAGGATAATAAAGTAAATAATATGTAATAATTTACAAAAGGTGGAAAACGAAGAATTGTAAAACAAGAAACTTTTTTTTTTAGAAAAGAAGAGAATGCGAAGTGAAATAGAATTAGATGACAACTTACTCAACTCCAACTCAATTGAAGATTTTTGGCTGAAAGTAAAAAAGGAACACATTAAATTAACTTTTAGGTGCATAATTCCATTTAAATACTAACTAAAATCGGTACTTGTTATATAAAATTGAGCACTAAAATAGTTACTTTAAACAACTTACTCTCTTTGCGAACACAACTGATTCTTCAGAATCCGAATCAGATGAATCCGAAGAAAAAGAGCAGAACGCATATAGCCTTTTCTTTGAGCTTGAATCCTCTTTTGCCTTTCTTGGAGCATATTGTCGTTTGCCACCAGATTTAAAATCAGTTGAAGCAGATATTGATTTTGAAACTGGAATGGATGGTGTAACAGCTTTGGTCTTTTTATTGTTGTACATGTAGTAAGGTGTGTCCTTAGACTTTTTCTTTTCTTTCATGGGTGATTTAGCCTTGTTTTGCTTTGTTGAATATTCAATAGGGTTAGATTTTGGTAAATCAAAATTATCATATTCGTTATCACTTGGTATATTGTACTCTTGAGCTTGTGCTTGTAAAAACTTGATGTTGTATTGTTGCTTATTATTAGGAGATTGATAAGATTTCGAATATTGTCTCTTTGAAGCAATTGGAGTAGAAGGACTTTGAACTGTTATTTCGTCTCGAACTACTTCGATTGAGTTCTGAATAGAAAAATAAAATTGCAAAAGAATTTAAGAACATTTATAAAATGTATTATATTTTTAAGTAAATGTAAAAGTTTACTTACATTCCAAGTATCCTTGTTTAGCTTATCAAAAGAAGGCGATTTTTCTATCTTTTTTGACTTTAAAGGTTGAGGTTTGATTGGAGTCGTTCTAAAGAATTTTCTTTTTTCTGTTTTTTCCGATTCTTGAAAATACTTTAATAAAAACATTTTTAACATCAAAATCAATATATATTTTTAAAAATAGAGCTTACCCTATTCTCATCAGCTTTTCGTTGGTTTGTCTTTTCCTTAGAAAATATTTCGTCTTCAGATGGCTTAGCTTTTGGACTTGATAGTTTCTCAACAGCTTTTCGTTTGCTTGTCTTTTCCTTAGAAAATATCTCTTCTTCAGATGGCTTATCTTTTGGGCTTGATGGCTTCTCATCAAAGACCTAATTAAAAAATCAAAATTAGGACAAAAAGAAAAAATTATTTTGCTTTTATTCATTACTTTATCTTTCTCTCCAATATCCGTTTCATTTATCATTTCATAATTGTCCAAGGATTTTGTTTGAGCTACTGGTTTGGAAACACCAATTAAAGGCTGTCTAGTTTGACTCTGTTCAGCACTTGAAG
>JAQIXA010001024.1:0-30178 GCA_034699045.1 Nanhermannia cf. coronata Gr-Ori-00579
TTATTTCTCATAAAGTTCAACTTTTTTTCCGCTCATCTCAATACATTATACTCGTATAATGTATGAATCATATGAAAAATGATCTTCAAAATTTACTCACGAATCCAATCCAATCCATTCCATTCCATTCGATTCGATTCGATTTTTTTTCAAGTTTATGTTTTGGTTGATTTGATTGCAAAAAAAATCAAACTTTTTGAATCAAAAATTTTGCAGCTCATTTAACCCAAACAAACTCTCTTATACTACTAATAAAAGAGCTCGAAAATTATCCTCCTTTTAAATATCCTTTTATATATCTACCTAGATACTTATTCATATACTTACCTACCTATAATTTAAGGTAAGTATCTACTTATGTATGGTATATTAAGTATTTTGATTTCCGAGCTGCAAATTTTTTTGCGGTGATTTTGCTAAGAAGATGAAATTACGACGAATATCATACAACTAACGATAAGCTAGAATAACTACACTACTTCTGCTGCTTTGAAAATAAATCGAGATTAAAGAAATCAAAAAAGAAAAAAAATGTAAATCCTTCTTCATTCAACCAGCTCGATCAAATGAATGGATTAAAATCAATTACCTAAATTTTAATATTTTTGAAATAAAAACGAGTCTTTATAGATAGGTATCCTATACTTTAGTAGGGTATAGTATTTGCACCACCCTAATTATTAAGGTTCTTGTTCTTATTAAGATATTTTTGTCAAATTCCATACCTTTCGACGACTTTATTATAACCTAAAAGATATGTATGTAGCAGGTATAAGATTTTTAAACTGTCGGGTCATCATTTGCTAAATGAATTCTAATAAGATTCTTAAAAATCGAAAAAGTTGGTTAGAAAAGTTTGCTTTAATATCTACAGAATACTGTCGAATATATATCTCACTTATTAAAATCTCATCAAAGGATTGTATAGTAGTAGATACCTATATTCTATAATTTTAATTATTTCCTCATTCCCATTGCATAAGAGTAGTAGTAGTCAAGTCTCGAGTCAGCCAGCTATTAAAACCTAAAATGCTACTTAATACTTTAACATTAATTTTAAAAGGACCATAAAAATAAAGCATTTCACCAACCCCCTTATACTATTCAACTTCTCATAATTCCAGAATATAAAAAAACTGGATTTTTAAGTTATACCATAATATTATTTAAGAGTATGGATACTCTTAAGTTAGGTCTTAAGTGTGTAATGTTATAGTCCTCCATAATATGAGATGATAATGATGATAATAATATTTTAAAACTTGATCTCATTAATCCTTCAAAAACTTCAATTTCATTTCATTTCATTCACTTTTTTTTTCATCAAATAAGCAAATGTTCACATACCATTATATTAAAATGGATTAGGTATATACATAATACTTACATAGGTAGTACTTATATTCCATTACATCATCTAAATAGGTACTTACATGATAGTATTCTGTAGAACGAGTTTTCTCTCTAAATCACCTCCCTCATTTCATTATACACTCCAATTTCTAGGGTCATTTTTATAGGGAAAATTAATTTTAAAAAAAATTCATTAAATTTTTAGGTACTTTAAAATATAATATTCGAAAAATATTATACGTATAGGGTACTTTAGGTATAAGGATATTATTTAAAGGTGGGTGGGTACTTAATAGTTAGAGAAGTTCGGTGAAATGAAAGATGATTTTTTCTATAAAATAAATTTTAAAAAGCTCTTCTGGTCGATCGATAAGTAAAGTACGATTAAAAATGCTTGTAAAATAATAAAGTTAAATAAAGTTATTAATAATTGTCAGATTTTAAGTTAAGATTTTAATCTCATTCATTCAATCATGTTAAATACCCTTAATATTTAATGATATAAAACCCAGCAGGATTCATTATAGCATTAGGTATTACTTAAGTAAGTAAGTAAGTAAGTAGAAGTAGATAGAAAAATACCCGTAGGGGATTTGATTCGATTCCTTGTAGGTATAGGGTAGGTTGAGTTCTTAATAGGTGTTTGATTGATTGATTGATTGATTGATTGATTAGGAGGAGATTCAATGTTAGAAAGTCAATAAGTGATTTTCATGATGATGATGTAATAATATTAGTTGGATATATCCAACTACTTTCATTATATTATAATAGGTAGGTAGGTAGGTAGGTAGGTAGGGTACTTATGTCAAAGACCTTCCACTTTGCTCGAAAATAGCACCTATAGATCCACCCTTGTTACTTTATATTACCTAGGTATATCTACGATATTAAGTAGGCACCTTAGCATAATAATATTTTTTGAATTTGAATTAAGAAATTAATATACTTAGGCATATTCATATAGGATATTATTTATAATAGATAATTTGGTAAAGTAGGTAATTTTATTCTAAAATTAGTATTTCGAATTTCGTGATGAAGATTTGAGACAATCTACCATACTTTACCTTTGCTATTTCTTGTTATATTCGTACGTAACATAGTATAAGTATACAGGTTCCGTATTTTAGTACATACATACATAATAATCTGTAATTTGATTGTTTGTCAAGTATAGACACATAAGTAGTTAATACTACCGGCAATCTTTAAAAATTGTAAAAAAATAAGATGATTGTATTGTATATAGTAATACAGATATTCCTAATGCCAATAAACCTCCTCAACTTGAAAAAATAATGATCAATTCATTCATTTCAATATACCTATACCTATACATATAGGATAGGTTAGATACTTACAATATAAGTAGCCTATAGATAATATTATAATTATAATGGTTTAATGGGATGTAGTACATGCATAATAGGTATGTTGTTTATAGTGCCCAAGAGGGGTTGAATAATAATAAAAAGATATTTTTATTCTTATTAGTGTAGATAGGTTCATATTATAATTTGAAATTTCTCAAACAATTTCCGGTTTATTTACCTGCAGCAGTCTATGTATGTATTCTATGTCTACTATGATTCTCGATCGATTGTTGATTGTATTATGTGTATACAATGGGGGTTTAATTATATAATTATAATTAAAAGTAAATCAACCGATACATTCATATACAATTAGGTTATAGTTACCAATTTTTATTTTATTTTTAAAAATGGACTTTTTGATTTGAAATTTTATAGGTAGATAGCTAGCTGGGTACTAAACTTTTTTAGAAGATCTGATATAAAATTAATACCTACCTACCTACCTACCTAAGTATTATACAAATTTAGAATCTGGATTAGGAACTAATAAATAAAGTTAAAGTATAGGGTAGGGGTAGGGGTACTTAAATAATAATAATATGATGTTAGATAATAAGAAGAATGAAGAGTATTTATTTGTGTTTGTTTTTGTATTGTTATAGTTGGACGATGCGACGCTTCAGTTGTATCGTGATGGTGAGTACGGGACTTATCTTGACCTCGAGTCCTCCATTGCTGAACAGCAGGAGGAAATGGAGGGATTCTTGAAAAAGTAAGACCATTATATACTTATATACTATACATACCTAATTGTCATACTTATCATACTATAACCTATAAATACATGCCCTCATTTTGACTAAATTTGATTGAGACGTATTTTATTAATACTTAATAATAATAAAAAGCAAAATATCATTTATCATTATATCATCATGATATATTTTAGTAGGGTACTTGTAGGCATTATACGTGTATGGTTTATTTTTGAAATTATGTAATAATAAAAATATTATGCATTAATTGTCAATATAATATATGAGTATGTAATTTCAAAAACTAGAGTAAACCAAAGTAGATATTATGTAGTGTACTTTATAGGATTAGATACAATATATATGTATATGTAATGTAATGTGGGTAGATAGATATGTAGAGGAGATTCGAAATTGGCAATTTTGTTTTGCAAAAAAAAATGAGGAAATTTGCATATCCGAGAGGCAGACACTTTTTTTGTATCCTCACTTTTCTCTCTATATCTATCTATCTATCTCTCTGTTTATTTTTAACTCCTCTCTCTAACACACTTTACAAATCTTTTTTTTTTTCTCTCTCAATTACATAACACACAAACTAATACCTTATTCCTAAATACACTAAATAAATAGTTATAGTTATATACCCACTTAAATCTATATCTATCTATATAATTAATTTTTATAAATTTAACACGCGCGCTCCACAAAAATACCCATTGGGTTTTATAAGTACCCTACCTACCTCTACCTCTACCTACCTAACTGATATCCGAAATACAGTCCCTCTTTATAATATAGGTACTAAACAAAAATTATGATTTTCAGATTTTTCAGATTTTTGTGCTTTTTTAGAATATATCATATATCTATATATCAGTATAGGTTATAATATAAGGTTATTATTATGTAAAATATAGTTTAGGTTAGAATAGAAGAAATGGATTTTGTCAAGTTATTTTTAAATCACCCTGTATAGAAGATAATATAATTTTAGAGTGTAGGGTATTATAGGTATATAGTTATGTCATGATGGTATGTATTATTATTAGCGGAAGTGAATTTTGCATTTTAAACTGTTGATCTCTGGCTTTGGTAGTAAACCCATTTCATTTTATTTTATTTTATTTTATTTTACATATATTTCATTTGAAATTTGATGAGATTAATATTACAAAATAGATTTTTAACTATGTACCTATCAACTAAATAGTAAATACTTGGACCCTTATCTACATGGTATGTATTTTTTGTAATCACTTAATACTACGGAATGAATATAATAATAAGAGTAGTAGTATACTATAATAAGATTTCAAAAAATAATCCTCCTAATTTTTTTTGAACGATGATGAGATCTAAAACTTTAACTCAAAATTTAATAGGTAGGGTATAAGTAATAATTATAATAAAAATTGACAAATTTCTTGTACCTAATATTATTATTCTTGCAATTTTTTATCAAAGGAATGTTGAACTTGAATGACATAGGTAGTAATAGGTAATAAGTATAGGATGTAAGAATAAGAATATTCTATCGAGTCATCAGTCCCAAAAATGCATTTTTAAAATGAAATAAATTAAATCAAGAATAAATTAATGATTATTTTCAATGTAACATCATCTTGAGACTTGAGGATGTTGCTAATATTAGGTAGGTTAGGTTAGAGTATCTATACCTAGATGAAAAACCTGTCATAAAAAATAGCTAGCTCCATTATTATTATTATTATGTATTCGGAACAAGTCAATTGGAACATTTTACTTGCAGATCTCATTTTATTACTCTCTTATATCTATCTGTACATAATAATAATATTCATTTATAGTTTTCATTTTATAAATTATTTGAATTTGAATTTTCTTTTCTTTTCTTTTCTTGTTTTGTGTGTTCTTTTACACTTCCGCTCTTATTCTTCAATTGAATTGTATTGAATATTTAATATTATGCAAATCATCTCTTGAAATATTTTACACTTTTTTTGAAGGGTTAGGCTGCTGCTGCATATTTCAAATGATTTATGTAAAATATTTTATGCTTAAATTTGCAAAATTTCAATGAGTAAAGATTTACATTTATTTTTAAAGTATTACATATTTCCATAATGTAATGGTATAATATACTTGGGAATAACAGTACTCTACTTGTATTATGTTGTGTTACAAATTAATAAAAGAATTTTAAAACCTAATATGTACCTACTTAATTAATATTTTTTTTTTTACTTTCTTTTTCGCAGTCGTAAAAATTCGATCGTTTTGAGAACTCAACTTCCAGTTCGAGTACACACTATCATTGGTAAGAATTAAATTTTTCTTATAATAATTATGACTTATTTATGACTTATGAATAAAAACTCAAGGATTCAGGATTTAGCTGTATTTAATTTTTAGGATTTAGGTTTCACTATGTATTTATAAATAATTGTATCTTCTAGCTTAGGGTTTAGTAATTTACTATTTAGGAAAGTTAAAACCTGCAGCCTTTAGGACTAAAGAAAAATTTTAATTTAGGCATATCTAGTAATTAAGAAGAGACTTAAATTTAACTTCCTTATAAGGGATCCCTCATCATACCCATACCTTACTATATATGTATAAGGCATATTATTATGGTCTATACATCGTATATTATTTGAAAAAATAAATATTAACGATTCACACAAACGTTAAACTTATACATATACATACATACTAGGTCAATAAGAGTTATTAGCAGATACATATGTACTTACACTAAATAAACCCATAACTATTCTGATGATGTTCTGATTTTGAGTTTAGTTTTGTATAAAAAAGTAAAAAGTATGTAGGTATAGGGGATTCGGTCCTTATATAGTAAACAAACCCTTATGCTCTGAATCTGTTCTGAAAATTAAAATTTTAAAATTGATTACAAAATACAAATAATATATATGTCTAATTACTAAAAAATATCGTAAGAGATTAACACAGCTCTTTTCCTATGCCTATTAGGTATCTATCTACACCTCCTAAGCAAGTCTATAAAGCTAACAAATTAACTATCCATTATTTTAAAAGTTCATTTACGATTAGTTAGTTAGGTTACTTACATTAATATATATATAAATTTAAAGCCTCGCTCGCACGTGGCTTCAAAATTCATGTGGCGGCGTATACTCTTATACCATTAGGATTATCGAAGTCAGCCAGTTTAGTCCAAGTCTTTCAGCTTTTTAAGAATTTCAGACCTCAAATATAAATTAGATATCTAGGATATAAGTACAGTACATACCTATACAGTATATTATCTTAGGATTAGTATGTATGTATAGGAAATTAAAAAAGTACTTTTTAAGATTTAAGAGCCTTAATTGAAATTGATTGAATTATTATTACTATTAGATATCTATCTACTTAGGCATATGATTGATAATGATTTGCCCAATTTATTTTTTGATTTTTGATGTTTTATTGTGTTTTTAATATTTGCAGAGAAATTGTGTACAACGGATGGTCGAGAGTTACGAAGAGCTCTTTTCTCACTCAAACAAATTTTCCAGGTAACCCCTATACCTACCTATATTTTTTATTAATTAAATTACCCAAAATTAATCTTACTATTAGAATTTATACCCTGATTTTACCCATACTTTTGTATCTACATAGATAATCCTAAATACTAATCCTGAAAATTTAATGAATAAATAAACCCCCTTTTATACAGCATATAATCTTATATTATAAACCTGAACCTCTCATATTTGTGTGGGGTTTTATTGTATTTACCATTTTATTATATCGTGACCATGGTCTTCCACGACCCGCCGATTGACCAAAAAACCCGCCTTTTTTGATTTTGGCGGGTTTTTTCAACTTTTGATTTTAATATAATTTATGGAGTATTCGACCTCGGGGATTACAAATATCATGACCATGGTCTTCCACGACCCGCCGATTGACCAAAAAACCCGCCTTTTTTGATTTTGGCGGGTTTTTTCAAATTTTGATTTTAATATCATTTAAGAGGTCAAAAGAATCAGCCAATTAGAACGATATCTTTACAAGAAACCCTGTACGCAAAGAAATCTTCGATAATTAAATACCCACTACTTTTTGGCAAGGAACTAACTCTTCGCATTGGTTTACGGACCGAAAAGAGGGCATGGGCAGGGGACAGTTTCCAAGTGCGCTCAACCATGGTTATTAAAACTTGGAATACACAAATAACAGACGAATTTAACATTCCATAAGAATTCGCGAGCCCTAAAATTCCCGAGATTTATCTCGGGCCTAATTTCTAGTTATTATTCTCTTTCCTGAATAAGAAAATACATTTTTGTTTGATTCTGAGTTTCAGTTTTAGGATTTAAAAAAATTATTATAAAAGTGGTGTGAATAATATAAATAACAAAATATATCATTACGAGAATTTAAAATAAGTTTACCTTATCAAAGAAGAATAAATAGGAGTAACTAAACTCAAATTCATCCAGATTCTAAAAAAAATGTTTTAAAATTCATTTATATATTAATATTACTGGTTACTTTTGCTTGCTCACCTTTTGTTTCATAAATGGAATTCTCATCACATTAAAAAAGGCAAAGATCCAACATCGCCCACTGCTTTTCTGATTGGTCACAGGCTTCCCTTCTTGCTCAAGCTAATAAAATAAAAATATAAATGAGTTCAATATTAGAATTTAATGGAGAACAACGGCCAGCAGCATCGTCGAAAGATAAAAATAAAATAAAAAATTGAAAAAATCTTATCTCAATCTCTATATTTGATTCAATCCGTTTAATCCTCTGACCTCTTCTATTTTATCTATTATGAATTATGAATCATAATCATAATTTATGATGATGATCAGTGATCAATTTCTTTCCTCTCTGTACATTATAAATAACATGATGATTCTGTTCTTTTGAATTACATCGGCCCTTGGCCTGGCACAAAAAATTATAAAAATCTATTTTGGCAATTTTAAAGCAGCCAGACAGACGCCGAAACAAAATCAAAAGCCGAAGTCCAAAAATGGTTATTTAAGTTTAATAAAAGATAAAAATTTTAATTAAAACTTACTTTATGAGTAAACACATGTGCATTATCATGGTCTTCTAACCGAGATCTAGAAAAGCACACTTCTAGTGGATCGAATTTAGTACAAGCATGAGAGGCCAGAAGATTTCTTGGGTTTGCCAAAAAGTCTTTTTTCATCTTAAAAACTTTCTCGACCGAGATCTGGTGAATTTCATCATCTTGCACTGAAATTGAAAAAAATCGAGAAAATTAAATTTGAAAAATTACTGAGATTTCACTTCTTGTAGATTTCATATACCTAATGAACAAGTGTAGTGAAATTAAGTAAAATTACACTTGGGCATTTTCAAAAGTTACAACTATGTATACATAAATTAATAATAAATAAAAAAAAATGAGACTACAATTACAACAAATAAAGTGGTGTAGGGGACTTTACTCACTTAAAAACCCATTCAAAGCTATTTTCTATTTATCAAATTTAAACCAAACATTAAAAAAATTCTCTAAATAATTATTTTCAATGTCAAATAAATGTTTTTTTATTTGTCTTATTTAAACTCCTGAATTCACTTATTCTTATTATTAAAAAATAGTTTGTTCAAAAAAAAATATAAAAGGGCAAAATACTATATTCTAAATCTAGGTCGACCTAGAGTAAATCACACACACCACATTGAGTGCATTATGCTTTAGTAGGTTAGGTCAAATGTTAAATAATTAGAAGAACTAAACACATTGCGGGATTAATTGCGGGCAGGTTGTACTTTCCTGATGTAAGAATATGAAATGATGAAATGATTGGTATGATGATTAGTGAAAAATGAAACTTACCCATCTTACAATAATGCCTCTGACGATTATTTCCAGCAAATAGTTGATTCTTCGGACACTTGTTAAAGAGGAGATGGTATAGCTGGAGGTTAATCTTTGTCACTCGGCTCCTATTCGGAATCGAAAATAACGACAGCTTGAGCCTAATTGAATGAGAATGAATATGTAATTATGTTTATGTTAGGTACCTGGTCTAGGTATGTAATAAAAAGTGGGCAGCCTCAAGTATCAAACTATGTACCTTAAGTATAATTATTGTTTTTGATAAATTTTCTCAATTCAATTCAACAATTTGAGGAGAAAAGCAATCAATTTTATAATTTTTACTAATCTCAATCTAAATTGATTGATTCCTCAATGGGGAGTGGAGTAGGTTTATCAATGATGAATGATGATAAACAAGAAACTATTACTAAATTACTTGGGTAGGAGTGTATTACATAAAAAGAGTGGTAGGCAAGATTATTTGACAAAATAAATAAATTACCGTAATAAATTACCGTAGTAATTATGGCGATTTTAATCTTGATATAAAATCCAATAAAATCACCATAATTACCAAATTGTCAAATAATCTTGGTGGTAAGTATTGTTCTCTTAACAGTAAGGTTCATAATCGAAATCAAAATTTGGAAAAAAAAATGAGCTGGAGTCAACTTTACATTAAACCTTATGTAAGGTGACTCCAGTTTTTAGAGTTTAACCTCTCTATGACGATCCAGCTCATTTTTTTTTCCAAATTTTGATTTCGATTATGAACCTTACTGTTAAGAGAACAAGAAACTATAGTTTCTATATTACTTGGTAAGTACCCAAGTAAGTTGGACTCCATAGTTTCTCTGGCTCTACCAGTAAGGTTCATAATCGAAATCAAAATTTCGGAAAAAAATTTTTTTTGTATTTAATTTTGTCCATGACAATTTATATTCGACTGGTCCCCAAATTGCACTGCTTTAATTGGGGACCGACCAGGTCAATTTTTTCCAAATTTTGAATTCGATCATGGACCTTACTGACAAGAGAGCAAGAAACTATAGTTTCTATGTTACTTGGTAGGTACCTAACCTAAAACTATAAAACTATACCAACCATGCTAATTATTATTTTAATTAACGTGTTTAGTCAAGTCAAGTAATTAGTTAGGTACAATATATTTTATTATTTTCTTTCTTTCTCTGGTCACGTCAGTAAGTAAGTGTAATAATGTCATGTCCATCTAAATCTAAATCTAAATCATCGTACCATACGCACATCATCATACCTCTATTAAAATATATAATTTATCGATTTCGATTTTTAGAAAAAGTTTAGCTAAAGTATATAAGTATTACAATTTTCGATCCTTTCTATCTACCTACACTCCCAGAGTACTAATCCATTCGCTTAAACTTCCAAGGCTGAATGGGTGGCTAGACAGCATGTGTATTTCCAAAACCACAAATTTATCCTATACCAAAGAATATTGCGCATGCTTCAACTCTCTGCCGGTAGTTTAGCCTACCAGCACTGTATACATTATCCTTGCCCTATAATGTCATAAGTTTCATAACATAACGTAAATTTGTGGTTTTGGAAATACACGAGCCCCTTTTCCCCATTGCCATATGATAAGTCTAGCTGTCTAGCCACCCATTCAGCCTTGGAAGTTTAAGTGAATGGATTAGTACTCTGGTAGCTGATACGATTTTTGGTCTTCTCTCACGATCAGTGTATAAGAATAAGAATAGGATTTTCTGTATAAAAGAATTTTGTGTAGAATCGTAACGCGGACATAAATATCCAGACTCTGACTCTGTTCGATATTGAAGGGGATATTTACTCCCCTATAGGTAAATATGCCTAACTGTTAAAATTTCTGAAGAGATGACTGATTTATTGAAGTTTAAAGTTAGATAAACTAGTTAAAAATTTAAGCCAAAAAATATAAGATAATTAAACAAAACAAAATGAATATTTACAAAACAAAAATGTCGAAGCTAACCGTAAGGTTTAAATCTTTTAAATTAACAAAAAGTCCAATCTTGGCCAAATTTAGGTCTACATTGAACAGGACAATGATTCTTATCTTTAGTATTCCCATTCCCAATTCCAGATTCTATTCCCAATTCCAGAATGATTTCTGGTTACTTGTTGTCCAATCCAATTGAGACCAATCCTTCGAGTTGGCCATGGCATTGAGTTTTTGGGAAATTTTGAACAGTGATAAGAGTCATGAGCAAGAATTCCATTCTTCTCGTAATAAAGATCCCAAATATATTTAGCCAAAAATACTTGGTCATTCATTTGTCCAGCCTAAAGGGATTTAAAAGGGTTTTTGTTTAGTTTTACTGGACATAAAATTACAAAAAAGAATAAAAGTTCAAAATTCCATGATTGATTTATTGTATTATCATCTAGGTATGCATAATCATAATCATACCAAAATGCAAGAGTCAATAATTTGAAGTGCTTCAGCTGATTTAATTTGCTTTAATTAATGCCCCACATTCTAACCAATATTTTTACCCAATGGTGTGGGTGATCTCGCATCACATGGAAAGTAAAGTTTGAACTGAGCCATTCATCAACTGCTGATTTTTCCCTCTCCGTGAGTTCACCATCGATATCTCGAGATAAGAAAATTTCAACAAGTTAGTCAACTAATGGTAAAAATCTCCAGAACCTTGGATGCATCCTCAAATAAATAATATCTAAAATAAAAAAATGGATGAAAAAGTTAAACCTTTTACAAATATAATTGAATGCTTTAATATAAAAGTTTGGTGTTTAAAAACGAAAACGTTCAAAATTGTCAAATAAAGCCAAAATTTGGCTTTTGGCAAAAAAGGAACTTGCATAATTTACTTGAAGGGATCTTGATGCAGTTAGTGGAAAAGATCAAATAACTTTTTTACCAATTTTCATAGGTTCTCGAAGTACCAAGCAAACCTAGACCTAGACTTACGTTACGGTATTTAATTTACCAGGAAACAATTGAGTTATATTGCACCAGTCCAACTCTGGAAAATTTCTGAACTGTTGGAATTCTTGGGTCATCGTCAAATTTGAATAAATCCTCAACACCCAATTATCGCTCCGATTTTTATTGTACACTCTTCTCAGACTATGAAGATTCAGCTCAATCCCAATTTGATACAAATGGTCCTCCGGTCGACAGCAATTAGGACCATTTGTAGACAGTAATTAGACAGTAATTTTACTTGATGTTACTAAACTATTAAAAATAAATTGAAGATATCAAATAAATTAGAGACTCCTTGGTTTTTTGTATTCTAGATATAAAGTTAGGATTGCGAATCTTTGGTACCAACTCGCAGCTTCCACGAGTAAACCAGCGATCCTAGGCCAATCATAGCCATAATAATAATTAGGTAGGTAATTAATTTTTTTAGATATTTTCGAATTGTAATTTGCAATTTAATGTTTATTTTATCAATTTAATCTTTTAGTTTTATATCTAATAAACAATAGAATTTTTATAACTTTAATCAATTGAACTTTAACCTACTTTACAAAAAATTAAACCAATTTATTTTCTTAATTATTATCTAGGCTTAATTAATTAATAGTAATAAGTATGTATACATTCGTATCTTAATTAATTAAAGAGATTTAAAAGGAATAATCACACTGTTTTCTTAATTAATCTTATACTAATAAAGACAATTATTAAGTTGATAAATTAATTACAGAATAGATAACAGATCATACTCTATTTCTTAAACCTGACCTGATATTGCACAATTATAGACTTTACAAGATAATACGAAGCCATACATGTAGGTATACTTAAAACTTAAAGCAAAAAATATAACATTTCGAAAATAAATATGGTTAATTATTAACTCTTAGAAATTATTGATTAACATTTTTCAATAATAATAATTGTCTTCGGGTTTCTTTTCTTTTATTGAGAACTTTATTCATGTCTAACCCCGATTTCGGGTCCTCGGTTTGGTCTGGAAGTCCTATAAATTAGAAAAAAGATGGCATTCTTAATTTAGCAATTCATACCTATATCCTTAAAAAAGTTTAGAATAACCAAATAGATTAGTATTTTGCACAAAAAAAAGTTAGGGAAATGGTGATAAAAATGACAAAATAAGCCTTTAGTCATTACGGTCAACATTTTTCAGTGCTGAAAAATTAGATTTGGACCTCGATACTCGATTTTATGTATTTATTGAGGAAATATTATTTTTCAGAGCTGAATCAAATGGATAAGTAGGGAATTCAAAAAGGTGAATTATTTGTATGATATTATGGAAATTTTGTTTGTTAAAAAAGTTGGGAAATTTTTCAAAAATAGCTATTTTAGTAAGTATATACTGTATTTCGGCTCTGAAAATATCAATTTTGGCCTTGGATATAAATGTGGGTAGGTATACTATAGGCACTCTATCTATTCACTGTGGAAATTGAGGCTAAACTTTGTTTTCCAGAGCTGAATTAAAGGGAATACATTTAAAGTTAGTGGATCAAAAAGCTTAAAATTTTTGGTAATTTTTGTGGTAATTTTTTTACCAAAAATTTCAATTGAAGGTGGTGGGGAAGTTGAAGTTGAACATTCACTAATACCACTATCAGTTCTTGAACTGTAGGTTCTTGATGGTCCGAAATAATCTAACCTTTGACCTTGACCTTGACCAAGGTCATAATTAGATACTATAGATTCTTCAGGTACTTCTGGAATTCTGCTTGAATCATGATTCGATGATGAAATCCCACTTCCAGTTCTTTTTGTGTATAAATTTGTTATCTTTCGAATTGCTAAAATTGCATTCCCTGTTTTCTAAAATATAAAAAAGCCAAACCATGCATAGTAAAAGTCAATCAAAAAAAACAAAAATGTTTCAAAAAACACACAAATCACAAAATTTAGTTAAAAATCTGGACAATTACCTGCCATTTCCTCCTAATTACAAATCTCTTTAGTTTATCTGTCGATAGAATATTGTTTTTAAGTTGTGTTTTTGAAGATTTGAGCCAAGGGTGTGAGAGGCATTCATGAGCTGATGGTCTTTTTCTATAAAAATTTCGAAATTTTAGAAAAAAAATCCATTAAATAGGTCATATTATACAAGTATTACTCTTTTCTTTTGATTAAAAGTGATGAAATGAAATCTTTGGCTTCAGGTGAGATCTACAAAAAGTTATAAAAAAATTATATACCCTCCTTTTTTTGAAAAAGTTTTAGATGGCAAAAGTATGGAATTTTAGCTCTGGACAGAGTATCAATTCAATCTTTTTTACGACCTTTTCTCGAGCTCTGGCTCTATACCCTACTGTAATTACAAAATGAATCATACCCTTACCAAATCAAAAGAATCATCTTCAAAATCATATTCTGCTCGGGTGATATTTGCAAAAGTTTCCGTGTCATTATCTCCCATAAATGGCGATAATCCTATTCAAAAATTGAAATTTTTACATAAATATTTCAAGTTTAAGCTAGTATAATCATAATTAGTAGTTAAATACCTGATAGAAGTACGTAGCAAATGACACCGACCGACCACAAATCCGATTTGGGACAGATTTCTTCATAATTGATTATTTCAGGTGCTGAAATAGACAAATAATTTAAAATTCTTAACATGATATTATTACAAGACTATCAAGATACCCTGTTAAACTACACTTACTAATTTTAATTAAAAATATGTTTTGATAACTTTCTTGGTGGAAAACTTATTCATAATGGCTATACATAAAAGAGGATTCAATTAATATCCATCTAATTTGAAATTAAATCAATTTTGGTTCATATTACTGATATTATGATTTGGCATTATCAGTAAAACTTTTGCTCAAATACTTAAATGGGTAATTTTTAGTTCAAAAACACCTTACCTATGAATTCTGGAGTTCCAAAAAGGACTTTAAGAGGAATATCAGGATTATATCTTTGAGCTAGTCCAAAATCTATCAATTTAATATCATAAGAAGTCCTCGAAACACAAAGGATATTTTCAGGCTAAGAAATTCAAAAAATATTAAATTTTTTCAAAAAAAAATTAAACTTTCAACTTAGGTGCTTACCTTGAGATCTAGATGAATTATATTTTTCGAATGGATGTATCTCACACCGTCGCAAATCTGTTTTATGAATTTGATACATTCTCCTTCTACAAAATGATAAATAAATACCTACGTTATTAGAGGTATTAAATTATCAGAAATTATGATTACCAGTTAAAGTAAATTCATCTGAACATTCAATAATCCTTTCGAAGAGTTCACCACCATAAATTTTTTCTGTAATGATTATTATATCTCGGGGTGACTCGTAAGCATCAAGAAGTTGCAAAATTTTCGAATGTCTCAAAACATTCATAATCTCGATCTCTTCACGAGCTTTCTTCTTCTTGTCTTCGTTTAGACATTTGATGATTTTGCCAGCAAAATCTGTACAGGTTGATTTATCCCTAACCTAAAAAATTACAAAATTTGAAACCTAAATTTGAAAATATTAATTTGAAAATGTTGTACTTACATTAAAAACTACGCCAAATCGACCTTTTCCGAGTTCTTCACCTTTTTCATACTTATCTAGGTAGTTGCCTAAGGTAATCTGAACATTTAAATCTGGACATAATTCTTCTTCGAACAAATCTTGAGGTTCAGGAGATATAGTTTGATCATTAATAGCTGGAAATAAACAAAAAAAATTGAAAAATTTACTAATTTTAAGTAGGTACTTTAATCTTACCTAAATTTTGTGTTGGAATGATTAGAGGATTAGATGAATCAGTAGGTTCACCGATCCCATATCGATTTTCTGCTCTAATTCTAAATTCGTATGTCATTTTTGGATCAATTTCCTTGAGAGTATAACACAGCCAAATGATTCTAAAAATAAAAAATTATAATCATTTCAAGTTCAAGTACCCTACATATTGTAAATAATAAAAAACAGCTTTTATTACATAAATAGCTAATACTAAGGGTATATAAGGGATAGTTCAGGAAATTTTTTGTTTAGACCATGTTTACATTTACAGATAGACCAGTAGACCTAAATTTTTCATATCTAAATCTAGAGATAGTCAAGATAATCTCGAACAAACCGGTAAAAAAAACACCAAGTTCAGATGAAAACAATATAGTTCAAAATCGTATCCTAATTATCCCTAATCTACCCTTACATAAGAGTATATTATGCTGATAAGATAGTAATTTTAGTAAATCAAATTACAATTACCTTTCAGGTATCAATTTTTCCCACTGATTATTCCTAAATACTTCAATATAATATCCATTGAGACAAGAACCACCTGCGGTTTATTTTAAAAAAATATTAATTTCATAGTCATACTCGCATAATAAGTTACTATTTGTATTTTTACATACCATCATATGGTGAACAAGACCAAGAAATGGAAATAAATTTTGTCACAGGGTTAAATTCAATTTGAGGTGGTCTTAAGGGTGGATCTGGTGGTCCTATTCAAATAGTCAAAGATCAGTCAAAAATTTTCAATAAATCAAAATTTTTGAATGATTTACTGCGCTATTATATGCAAATTTTGCTTCAAATTATATAAAAAAAGTTACCTTCAACAGACAAGAAACAGAAATGAGTATCATAGCCAACTTCGTTCTCAATGTGGGCAATATACTTTCCGCTAATTATTTTAAAAAATAGAAATGTAAATGATACTTAGGTAATTATATTGTAAATAAATAATATAGGTATGTTCAAGGGAAAACTATAAACTTGGAACCTTTTTTAGATTGAGGTTTGGCATAAAAGATTTTCATCAATCTTTATTGAAAATTTTTACATTTTTGGCACATAAGTTAAGCCAACTGGATCAAAATTGTCACATTTTTGGTTTTTTTAAATTTAAAGATTGAAACACTTGTAAATACCTTTAAGTACCTTGTAGGTACTTAATCACCTTTAAGTACCTACTATGATAAATTTAGCATATATGTAATATTGAATTAATGAGCAAAACTGAAGTTTTCTCAAAATATTTCGAGATTTTAAGCTAGTTTTGTGCCTTAATTTTGCACAATTTTGCATAATTTGAACTGGCTATTACTAATGTACTACTGCTAGTTTCATTAAATTTTAATATAAAATCTTGGCTTTTTTCTTGAAAATTGACAAAAAAATCTCAAAAAAGTTTCAAGTTTGGTATTTCCCCAAATATTTTACCATTTTTGCATATTATTATTCTATTATGAATAAATTATGAATTTTTTTTGTATACCTATCATTGTACGTCACATCCTCCAAAGTTATAGAGCTCAAATCGCCAGAATTACATGTCACAGCCTTTGTCAACTCTTTTCCCTATTAAGACATATACAAATAGTGTAAAATTTAAACAAATTTTGCAATTAAGTTTTGCCAATATTATACTACTATATACTATGAAGAAATATCAGAATGCGGAAAAAGTTGGCAAAAAAATTTAAATACCGAGAATTCTACATTAATGTCCTAACATTTTTTGACAAATATTTGAAAACTTATACAAAATAATAATCCTAAATTTGCCAAATTCTTTAAAGGAATATAGAAAGATCAATTTTTTAAGATCCAGAAAAATACAGAAACCACCTTTATATCAGATTTAGGACAAAATATGACCTTAAAAAATATTTTGGCATTTCGAATCATTTCGATTTGTAAAAATTTGTATTTGTAAAAATTTGAACATTTTGGCACTAAATAGGTGAGAAATGACTTACGGATTTTGTCCAATTAATTCTACACTCATTGATATCACCAGAAATCTTAATCCTTAAATGAACCGTTTCGCCTCGAAGGGCAATGAGATTCGAAGGTCCCATAATAATTTTAGGCGCAAATTTTGCTTTTTTACAATTTCCCCCAATAAACCCATTAGTTTCTTGTGTTGGAAAAATCAATTCTTCCTCTTCATTATCAATAAAGTCGATATCACCATCGCCATTTTCATGAAGATCTTCAAAATCTAAAGATTTCTCACTAGCTGGCCCCATCTCTACAGAACTCATAGTTGAACTAAGGCAAATTCTTGAAGAAGTACTTTCAGACGATTCTGAATTTGGTTCTGAAATTTTGTAAGAGAACAATTGAAGGAAAAATGTAATTATATTCTATCAAGTATTTTGACCTCTTTAAAGTGCATAAAAATCATAAATTTAGTATCCGCATATTATAATAGCTAAAGCTTCCTATGCCCTATGCCTAATAACTTGCATAAGTAGGGTACATACCTATAGTGTTCTCATTCTTAATTTACTGCTTTTATACAAAAAATTGGGCTTTTTAATCCCTATTTTGGTTGAATTTACCCCTTTATGTATGGCCTAACTTTACTCATGTATAAAATTAAGATTATCTTAGGCTGGGATTTTTAAAATATTTGTTAATTTCATACAGGGCCCCTGTAACAGGGGTAAAACTAAACCAAAAATATAGAGGTAAATTCGACCAAAATAGGGATATGATAAAATTAACTCACAATCAGAGCCAAAAATTGCGATTTTAGAATACAAAAAATTACAAAAATCCAGGAAATTTGTGTATTAAATTAAATGCTAAGAAGTAATTAATGTATCTTAAATATAAATTTGCAAACTAATTTTTAGCTTTTATAGCTTATTGGAGTTTCAATTTGCTGATATCTAAAATTGTAACTACTACTTATCTTTAGATACTAGAGTAGGCTCTCATATAAAGGCAATCGCAATCTTTATAAAGACTGCCTTTTCTACCCTTATAATGTATACAATTATATTCTTGTTAAATAAAATTTGAATCGATATTTCGAAGAAATTTTCGAAATCAAATTGTATTTTAAAAGCCACAAATCTTTCAAATGGGCAAAATGTGACTCAAAATTTCATTAGATTTGAAAAATTCAATGCCTTGAGAGAGATGTTGGAATTTTTAGTATATTTTAAAATTATTTTTAAATTGTTTAAAATAATAACCTTGAACTGTCAAATAACAGTGAGAATGGGCTTGTCCAAGTCGATTATAAGCTTCACAAATGTAAATCCCAGAATCGGCTGGAAAAAGGTCCGAGATTTTGAGTGAATATATTCCAAATTTTTGCTGGTCCAAAATGTACTCAAATTCTTGACAATTTTTTATAATTTGATCGTTTTTAACCCAAAGGACTGTGATTGGCTTCGCTCCTGTATTTTCAAATAAGAAAAAATATCAAGTTTAGTAAATTTTGAAACTTTTAACATAGAGTTAAGCCTACTTATACGAGTAAATACTGTAAATATATAAGTCATATAAAATTTAAGTAATTATATTCATCGACACGATTGTGGCCC
Source organism: Nanhermannia cf. coronata Gr-Ori-00579 (assembly GCA_034699045.1). NCBI lineage: Eukaryota > Metazoa > Arthropoda > Arachnida > Sarcoptiformes > Nanhermanniidae > Nanhermannia > Nanhermannia cf. coronata Gr-Ori-00579. The sequence continues at coordinate 19,557 of JAQIXA010001024.1, forward strand.
GTTTCTGACTCTGGCCTGACCACCGCCCTTAAAACCATTCGATATTTCTTAATTTATTTTGAAATTTCCAATACTTTACATACTTTACATAACGTAGGGTATTATACTTAATCGTAAGTCCATTAAATTCTGTAGAATTTGACAGTTTATACGTAGGTTAGTTTTAAAAATCATAAATAAATAAGCATCACTATCACTATTTGATAGACGTAATTTATATGCATATATTACTTATAGTTTCAAGTATCTATCTATATGTTTACCTAGAAGTAGTCATAAAATAAACATTGTTATATAACATAGGTATCTATCAAATGTAAACTCAAAAATTTTGATTCAGATAATTCTTGTATTTCTTATTACGTCTATAAAACCTGGATTTGAACAGCATACCTTAAATTTCCTTATGTAATTTCCCTTAATTTTCTAAGAAATTTCAGGAATTTTCAAGAAATTATCATTTATACTAGTACTAAGGATAAGCTAGGGATCATAACTAATCTTATCTTCATTTTTTTTGAAAAATATGATAGAAAATTCGAATGTAATTAAGCCCTTAAAACTACCTGTAAAATGCACTTTGGTAAATTTTTGAGATTTCAAGCTGACCTAGAGGTCTGAAACTTTTATTATGGTATCTGGATAACATCTCTCATGTTTTTACAGGTCATTTATATCAAAATTTGACCAGTTTTTTGCAAAATTTTTTCTGTAATCTATCTAATATCAGTAGAGGTAGGTAAATTTTTTTTCTATTCCTAAATTTTTTGAAAAACATTAACAAAAGAACTTTATATCATCATATCTTTTTAATTTAAAAGGCAAATAAAGGCTTTTAAAAGTGCAAATAACTTGTACCTAATCGTTAAATTTTATGATTAATTGAAGATGCATGCGATTTGATTAAAAAAGGATTTTATCAACAACCTTGTCTGATCTCTTGTGAGATAAGTAGTCACTTACTTTTTTAAACCATTGTTCAACCTATGAATGTATAATTGCATTCTAAATTCCTCGAGAACTCAAATCTCTCAAATATAAAATGATAATATCTTGCTAAGATATGTATTTGAAGGATAGAAATAATAATTATAATATAAGTAGCAATAATAATAATAGGTAGGTAATAGTAATAATACATTAGACAAGTAGGTAATAATAATAATAGGGTAAGTGCATTTGAAATAAATTTGTTCAGTGCAAATAAGGAGATAGTGAGAGCCTTTGAGGGGATTTTTAATTTGACAAATTGGCTGTCAAAAATCAAAAATTTAGAAAAGTTGAAATTTCTTTGAGTTACTACTATACTATAGTAGGTACAGATTACACAGGGAGTTGAGATATCTAATTTTTTTACATATTGCAATTGTAGAAATTACTATTACCCACTATATTATTGTATTTTTAGCTCGCATTTGGTATAAATATCACAAAAACTAAGAATTTTTTAAAATATGAGGATTTTAGTTGTAAAAGGGGGTATTTGGAATTAGAAGCCTAAACTTCGAATATTTAAACAAAAATGCTCTTAAAAAGATAACTTACCTAAATAAAATTTTGTCCAAGCCTCATTTTACCTACCTAATTCTTTCTAATCAATCACCATCAAAACGACTTATTAAAGTTTTTGGTATTAGGTAATTTTAAGGCAAATTTCAATCCGAAATTTTAAAATTTTAGTGAATTTTTCTTTAAAAAGATAGAAAGATACTTTTAATTCTAATCTATCCTCTTATTTTTTGATTACATACATTACACACCATACTATACAATGCAATTTGAGCTCTCGAGATGGTCATTTTTTTAGAATGAATTTCATTTTTTTACAAAGTGACAATATCCATTACGAATTACGCTCTCACTCAACAAGAATCAAGAAATAAATATGTCAATGATGAATTTTTTGACCAACCCACAGTAATTGTCATTTACCTACCTACCATGCTTTGTACTTATAATAGTTGAACAAAAAGCTTTAAATATTTCAAAATCAATCAAAATCAAAAGCTTCCGAAATTTTAATATAAAATGACATTCCTAGTATAACCTATGTAGCTATTATCTAAAAATCTGTTGACCTTTTTTTAAGATTAATGAATACATAATTTGCAAAAAAACTGTGCAAATAAAACCTTCAAAAAAAATGATATTTGGAGTAGATATAATGAGATAAGATAATTAGAAATTAGATGGGAGATTTGCCAGCAGAATCTCAAGATGAGGGACAAGGTCCTTAAAAAATGTCTTTATTTCGACTTTAGTTTTTACTAATCTTACCAAATCTATGAATTTCAAGATTTGGTTGTAGATACTATATGGATATTTATTATCTTTATTTGTAAAATGCCAAATTTGTAGATATTTATTTTTGCGATTAAAATATCAACTTTTTGTCATATAAGAAAGGATCTTTGTGTTCCTCAAATGGTCAATGAGTTATTTAAAAAATTTTTTCGCATTTTTGGGTAATTTACTAATATCATTTGCTAGTTGTTGTACCATTAAAGAAGCTCTAAATTCGTGATACTTTTCGAGCATAATTCTCTAAAATACTTCGTATATTCCGATTTTTGAAATTTTGGCAAAATTTGGGTTTGAAATGTTAAACAGATAATAAATTTTGGTAGGAATTAAGATAAATTTTTCTAGAAAATTTCTAGGACGTACTGATACAAAACATGTCGACCAGTCACTGTTTCAAAATTTTGGTCCAATTGGGAAAGTACTTTATTTCAATGATCAATTTACTAACATTTTTGGCAAAAAATCGGCCATCATTTTACACCTAAAAACGAGCTAAAAAGTGCATAATTTATAAAAAAAAAAGTAGATTTGTCATAATCATAAAAACCTCTACTACTATACAGACTGCTGGTGCATTTGTTAGAAACAAATATAATCCTTAAAATCCAAACAAAAAGACATATATTTCTTATTTTTTAAAATACATATACTTTTGTATAAGTAGACAAAATACTTGTAGGTAAAATAAATAAGGAAAGTTTTATGAGTTTAACAACTCCTTAATTAACAAATAGACCCCATACCAGAGCACTCGCCAAATTCGTGGGCAAAGGGCAAATATTTACAACAATTTTTTTTATTTCAAAAAGATAATAAGATAAACACCTTCAAAGAATCCTCGAGCATTTTTTTTACTACAAATACTTATATAGTCAAGACTTACAAGATAATACTACAAGATTGTAAAAAAATTGTAAAAAAATTGACATTTAAGGAATCAATGGTATGTACTTACCTTCGATTTGAACTTTGAGCTCGATTGAATTCCCATCGAATTTTTTGTAATTTTGTGCAAGTTTTTGGAGAAATTTTGGCGGTCCTGTTGTACACACTTGGTGTAGATTGAAACTAAGGCTTTCTTGTAAATTTGAAGGAAAATAAGGCTGTTTTTGGCATTTCATTTGCATTTGCGGTTTCATTTCCTGCAGTTCTGATGCTGGTATTTGTAAGCTGTCAGTTATCTTTTGAGTTTCATCAGAAGTATCAGTATCGGCATTTTCAACTATTGAATTGTCTCTATATTAGATTAGAAATATATAAATAAAAATATGTTAATTGAATTTAGGACATTTGATCGAGTTCTAAAATATTTCAATTACAAATACATGTCAAAAATCATCATTTGTAAAATACTCAGTCAATTTAAATAAGTTTTCTTAAGAAGCATATAGCCTTAAAGTATCTTATCTATCTACCTAATCCTAATTAGATATTTTATAATAAAAATATCCAATATGCTTTTAAGTATTCTTGAAATATCAAAAAAGATATATTCGACATTCAGGCCTTTGCATGTTAAACTTCGTATACAAAAATAAATAGGTAGGGTACTATTTAGCATCAGAAAAATAAATCAAATCACAAGATCACTAGATAACTATAATTCAAAAATTTTCAATTTCAAACTCAAATTCCAAATCAAAGGCTTTAGAGAATAAAAATTTTATTTTAAAACTTTCGAGTTTCGCGTTAAAAATTGTATCAAAATTTTGGCAATTATTTCCTTAGGTTGCTTTTCTTAATAGTCTCTTGTCTTGTGAGTCATAATTTTGAATTTTTATCGAGTAGTGCTCAAAATTTTAGAAATTTTGTAATTTTTTCAAATTTTTTTTAGACACTTTTATCATTTGACCAAGAATTTATGGATATATCATCCCAGACCCAGATACCATGAGATATGTATTTGTAGGTACTGATATAGCACTTAATATTTTATTTATTTATAAATTATGATGCGAATAAATGTACCCACGAAACTCAAAAAAAAATTATAATGAGCCAGAATTTATTTATGAGTAGGAGTTCTCAACTTGTAATGATGAGTAGGATGGATTGTTATTCAAATTTATTGTGACTACATAATTTATCATATATATATGTAGGTATTTGAAATTTTATTATTAATAGCAGTAAATGCGTATTATTATTTTGAGAATTTCACCTTGCGGTATCCCCATTGAATTCTGTGGGTGGAGGGTAAAGTCCGGATCCACCACCTGATGATCCAAGGTATTTATTTGATCTATTTGTGTCCACAGGTGACGAGGACCATGCTCGGATACGACCTCCAGCAGCTCTTTTTGACCTTCCTAAATCAATAAAATCCAAAAATGTCAACCTTCTACTACGAGTAGGGGTAGATTAGGAATAGTTCGAATACAATTTATTCTTCAAAATTACCAAAATCTATTTCTTATAGTAATGATTTTTAAAGCCGATTTTTATGCCAGATTTGTGAAAATATTCAAAATATTACCATTTTAAAAATTTAGATTCATTTTCATTAGGATTTAAAAGGTTTATCCTATTTAGAAATTTGAAGCTTGGAATTTCCAGATAAATTTTTGAAAAGTATCTATCCAATGTAGCTAATCTGTATATGAAATAGGTATATAGTTTTTTTGAACTTACCAATAATTTCTAGCCTTGCATCAGCCTGAATCCTCCCAATTTCATTCTCAATAATCACAGTATAAATCCCTGCATCATCATTCCGGACATCACGAATCTCTAGCACTCGGATATCATCCTTCTCCTCTAGTCGATATTTATGTCTATCTGGGATAATTGGTCGATTTTTGAAAAACCATTTAGTAAATGGAGCAGGATGTCCAGCTATAGCACATTGAAATCTCACGTTCTCACCCTCTTCTGAAATCTTGTTATGAGGGATACAGTAGAACTTTGGTGGGGCTAATCGGAATTTGTACTTGATTTTGGGTTCATGATGTCTTTCTACAGTAAATACAGGGGTAGATTAGAGATAATTCGAAAACTTATTTGAAATTTAGACTGATTTCACCAGAACCAGTCATTTTGATCTGTTTATCTGATATCTTGGATATTTATCTGTAAATGTATCTAAATTAAACAGTTCAGAATAACTAGATAACGGAGAAACAGGCTGTCTGAATTTCAAAAACTTTCCTTGAACTAATCCTTATAGAACAAGTTAGCAAGTATTTTTGCAAATTTTTCTAAAAATTTGCAAAAATTTAGTCTTACTTGAGGTTGAAAGAATAGGAGATCGGGCTCTTGTCGGTGAAGACCTGGGTGATTCATGTGGTGTAATTACAGGTGAAGGCATCCCTACAGGTGGCTCTAATAAGCCGGTCAAACTGCACGTTTTCTCAATAGGTGCTAAATTAGACATAAAATACATTTTTAAAGACTACTATATGAAGCTTATAGTGGAGTATTTGAGGTCAAATTTGACATAAAATTTCAAGAAATTTAAGAAATCTTATAAAATTTTAGAAATTTTTTGCTACTTACCGTCGACTACAAGACAGCAAGAAGTCGAAATCCTACCAACGTCAGAGTAGGCTTTCAAAGTATACTGACCCTCGTCTTCTGGATAAACCCTGAGGATTTTCAATCGACAAAATTCACCCTCAGTTTCAATGACAAAATCCCCTTCAGAGGTTATTTCTGAGCCGTCTTTTTCCCAACGACAACCCTCTAAATGGGACACTTGACACTGGAGGATTATCGAATCACCGTAACTGAAATTTTTTAAAATTTTAGTTTAAAAAAGCAAGGAATTTATCTCAAACAAAACACAACTCATTCGAAAATTTGACAAATTTTTGGCAAAAAATGTATTTTAGACTCATAAATTAAGATTTTTTTACAAAATCCTATGATGGTTTTTCAATATTTTTGATTAAAAATCTCAACTTACCAACAACGGATATCTCTTAAAGGTTGAACAATCTCTGGCTGTACACTCACACTTCTACAAATTGAAAAAAAAACACAAAAAATCACTCAAGATCTGACCATTTTGTCGATTTTTGGACAATAAAATCAATCGTAATTGGCATATTTTATGTAATGTACCCTTGTTTGACTTGAGACTGATCCAATCTCTCAGCTTTTCCTTGCCCTATTCGTAAAAAAAATCATATTTAGAAACACATTACACAAAAATCAAATCCATTTTTTGCACTTTTATCTCTTAACAGATCAGTTAGAGTACATCATAGTGCTATTTCTCATCTCATCAATTCAAAATCGATTCAGATCAATTTTTTTTACATGTCAATTGAATGGGTAACAAGCTCGTTAAGAGTTGTTATACTTGGTCTACATACTATAGACCAAGTATACTTTTCAATTTAGAAAATCATTCAGATTTTTGGTAAGTTTATGTTATTGTGCGAGCGAAGCGAGCACTTGTTATTCAACTTTGCTTGCACCTTGTCCGTCTGTCTCTCTGTCTGTCCAGAGGATAACTCGAGAACTACTGGACCGATCTTAACCAAAATTGGCATGAAGGACCCCCATAGGGTCTCGGTGTGCCATTTTCACAAAATAATTTCAGATTGCCCCACCCCTTGGGGTTGATGGGACCCTTTAAGAGTTCCTCATGTTAATCAAATGGGAAAAATCAAAAATGAGGTTTAAGTGGCTTTAGACTTTAGGGGTAATCGATGACGGAGATTCCGAATTGATGACGGAGATTGGACATCCATTTAAACAAAAAATTGACCTTTGATCACGGAAAATGGGGCAACTTGAGAAGTTTTCAACGCTTTGCTCGCACAATTTATAATCAACTTTTAGTGAGTTGATTAAAGCCTAGTATACTGTAGGTCTGTAGGTACTACAGGTATAGGTAAAAAGTCAATTGATTTGATCATTTATTTATTTTGGCCAAATATGGCAATTACACCTTTTGTACTGTACTTGAGGGCATTATAATAGTACCTACACAATGTATATATCAGTAGTATACTGTATATAGAATGAGTGTATTGGCTTGGCATTGAAAATATTGAAATCAAAAATTCAAATTGAGAATCAAATCAAGTGTGTATAAGTACGTGCTAGATGTTAAAGATAATTTCACAATGAATTACAAATTACAAAAATGATTTTGAGTGTTTTCTACTCGTAATCTTACCTTTAGCATAGATTTGTAGGGATATTATAGCTTTGCATTCACCCAAAGGATTTTTGGCCAAAACTGAAAAAATTAAAAAATTTGAATTTCTTATCCACTCTAATATTACACTTCATTAAACCATATTTAAACACATACATATACATACATAATCTGTATTTAAGTACCTATCATATCAGAAATTTTTAATATCTTTAGTTGATTTTTAAAAGGGTAGGAAATGTTGTATAATTGGTAGTAAAATTCAAAAAATTTCAAAAAATTTTCAAAATTGGGTTAGGTATACTCGTATCTAGGCTTTTCTTACATTAAGATTAGGATTTGGAAATAATTTTTTTTAAATGATAACTTACCAGTGTATGCACCAGTATAGTCAAATTTAACACAAGGTATTTCTAGTCGATATTCTGGTCCATTTCCAATCCTTACAAAATGATCTGCATCCTTGTAATATGATGGCTAATTCACAAAATAATCAAAATTTTAACTTTTTACAAAATAAAGATCACTTTTTACTGTTTCAAACTTCCTAATAAGCTTAATCCAGTAGTATAAAGTTTTAAATTTCACACCTCTAGGTCTGTAAAAATTTCTCAAACTACACTTTTTACAAGGACTCGTAAAACTTTCGAATTTTTATAAACTTTGAACAAAAAGTTTCAAATTCTCTACAGATAAATCTATAGAAGGTAGGTACTTAATTAAATTAGATCTGAAGCTTTTGGAATTAGAAACTTTGAGTTTATAATCTAGAAATTAATTTCGAAAATATGTTCTGAATCTTACTGAATTTGATTATAAGTATAGGAATCTAGATTGAAAAAATGAGATCAGTATTACCCTATAAGAACTTACAAGTCACAATTACACGAGATAAAAAATTTGATCTCACAATGGTCTTACATGATATTTTATAACAAAAGTGTCTCGACTATTATGTAAACGATTTTAAAAGTGATACTATGAGATCGTACCTACTAGACTATAGTACAACATTTATACTTATAAAGTGAGTAATAGAACAAGCAAAATCTAATCTTAAGTTGTTTATTTTGTTCTTTTTGTTTGCGGGGTCTGAACTTGGACGCAAGTTGTTGTAAGGGAAATGGGACAAAAGGCAAGGGTATATAAATTGTAAATGCTTATACTTATGGTTATTATCATTTCATAAGCCAAGTGACAATCAAAAGGGTCCAACAAATACGAGCCAAATAAGGTGGAAATTCATTAATCAAAAAGAGACAATTGTTCTTTTGTGTTAAATTTTGCAAAATTTTAGCTCGCATCATAAAGTACCTACATAAAGTCACAAATCTTGAGAATTTTTGATCATTTTGATGCGATTATGGCAAGAATTTTAAAAATGCAAAATTTTCTTGGATTTCTCATCAATGTAATTTCACAATACACAATACTAATGGTAAATTTTAAATTCTTCACAAATACCAACATTATTGAAAAATAGTCGTTTAAAATTTAAAATAACTACCTATAGATATGTATGGGCAATAAGAATGAAAAATGCTAAAAATGTCTAAAAAAAGAGAGATCTTTTTCGAAAATAAATTGAAATTGTTCTTTTTTCTAAAGATTTCAGACCCCTAGGTAAAAAGAGAATATTAGTAGGTACAAAAAGCCACGGAACTGGAAATAACCTATCTAATTGTTAAAAAATTCTTATTTTGTACCTAATTCGGTTTTTTGACTTTTAAAGTTTGTAAAAACAAAATATATTTGTATTAAGAATCTTGTTCTTAAGCGAACTTTTAGAAGTTTGACACTTTTTTTTTATAAAATATTTCATTTCAAACATAATATTTGATAAATCTTAAAACAAAATTGAACGAGGCTACATGTACATTATACATGTGCTAAATGCCAACTACTTTTAAGTAAATACGCTTAATCAAAAGATTTTTCAAGCATTTAAGATACTACAAAGAAGTATTTAATACATTTAATCATATTAGGTAGGATAGGATAAGTAATCTTTCCAGTTTTTTGTTTTTTTTTTCTTGAATTTTTTGGTCCAACTTGAGCAGAGTAGAGTGACAGAGTCCTTATAAGGTCTAGGGGGTATGCAAAAAAAAATCTCACTTTCACTCACCTGAAGCCTGGTCAACTAACTTAAACTGTATTAAGCAAATTTGCAAACTCTAATCGTAAGTCCAACAATGGAGTGTCAAAAGATCCTCTCATTTGTCTTTTAACTAATTTTTCAAAATGACAAAAACTCAACCTCACAGGTAGAACAAGAAAATTTGCAAAAATTTGCAATCAATCAATGTAGGCTGACAAAAAAGAACATTTTGCAAGAATTGCTTCATCCATATTGAAATTTTCATTTGAAATCTTAGCTTTTCTAATCCAGATTTTCTTACAATTTCACATATCTAGACATAATCAACCTCAAAATTTAACAAATTTGGGTGAAGCATACGAGTAACAATTCAAACCTTAATCTAGGTAAACTTACAACTTGACAAATCTGGTAAAATTTTTGGCTTTTTCTTAAAATAATTCTCAAAATGTATCTGAAATGAATTTTTTAAACGCACTACACCCAGATTTTCAAGATGATTAGGTCAGTAAACCTTAGTACGAGGTATGTATTTATAAAAATCTCAAAGGGGGGTTCGGGATTTGTGCATAGGAGATGCCAATACCTTGTTCACAGCTTTTGTAGTGCTACAGATTATATCGACGCAAAATTTAGCCCAAAACTCGATTTTGATAATGATTTTGCCAAATTTTGTTGCAAACAGCTCCAAAACTGAAGCGGGAATATTCCAAAATAATCAAAAATCTATATATTTCACTATTTCAGTAAGTTTTTTTGATTATTTTCAATCATTATCAAAATCGAGTTTTGGACTAAATTTTGCGTCGATATAGCACTACAAAAGCTGTGAACAAGGTATTGGCATCTCTTATGCACAAATCCCGAACCTCCCTTTTCTCACTTTTTAGTCTTTTCTAGTATGGCTTTTCTGAATTCTGCTGCTGAAACTACTAAATTCCGATCGAGCCCTTATATGTGAAGATTTTGGATATAAATTTCAAAATTAGATTATACGATAATTGAAACACATGCTCGAAATGCGAAATTTTTTCCTATTAGAGTGGGGTACTTAAATTGATTTAAAATTGTTTAATTTGAGACAAAATTTTGTTCAAAACCTCACGATTG
>JAQIXA010001025.1:0-30174 GCA_034699045.1 Nanhermannia cf. coronata Gr-Ori-00579
TTTACCGCCAGGAACTTTCGGCCAGGAATTCACTGCCAGGAATTTTCTGCCAGGAACTTTCTGCCAGGAACTTTCGGTCAGGAACTCACCGCCAGGAACTCTACTGCCAGGAATTTTCGGCCAGGGATCCACGTGTTACCTTTATATTCTGCTTTACTTATATTATAGGAAAATAGACAAAAAAATTTGGGATTTGGGACTCTTATGGGAAACAGGAGGGTAGAGGAAAAGTGAATATTTTGAGAATTTTGAGAAATATTTGATTCTTTTAAATGATTAATTTATGATCCAATCAATACTTACTACTTGGCTTAAACATATATGTTTCAAATATTCTGCATTAGCTCACATTTTATTCTTATAAAATTGCCTCAAAATTCATCGAAATATTATTTTTACCAACTTTTTATAGGTTTTTAAAATGAATTTTGAGTAATATTTGAGTTAATTTTTCTTGAATGATTCAAGTTCAAAAATTTTCTAAAAATTGTATTTTTGAATCCTTCTGAGGATTAGAGCTCATGTTGTCTTTTCTACCAAGATTTAGTTATAAAAAATCTCTAGATATCTCAAGTATTATGGTATTTCAAGTAAATGAGAAATTAGTCATGACTTTGTATCGTTGAAATATTGTAATACTCGTATTGTAACCATTTAATATAAAATTTTAAAATTAACAGTATTTGAGGAGGATATGGGTGGATTTTTAAGAGAATTTTAAGAGAAACAAAGTTTGGTTTTTGAAGCCCAACTTTAGAATTTATTTCCACATTGGACAAGTGGAAATAAAATAAAAATTAAGTATTCATTTAAAGTACAGTAAATCTCATAAAAAAAACTGAATGAAAAAAAAAGTACAGCAGGGCAAAACAAAGGTCAAGTTTTGGCACTCAAGTTTATTTTAATTCTTCATCATTTTTTTCTGCTACGTAAAACCCAACCCAAAAAAAGTCATTTCGTTATTTATTTTATTTTAAATTAAAGCTACTTATCAATCCAGACAGGGATAATTTACCTTTACTTCAGTCTATAACATGGACTAAATAGCAAATCATAATGTATCACACACATTGGTACCCTATGTACTAAAAGGACATTTATAAGCCATTGTTGTACAAGTTTTGCAAATTTTTGAGCATTTTTATTCAATTTCGGTAAATTTTTGGGTATTTCTTAAGAATTTTTCTAAATTTTTAGACTTTTTAAGCATTTTTGAAGAAAAAAATTTGACATTGGTCATTGGACAGCTTAGGACAGCTAGGATTAGGTCATTTTTAAAATTCAGAATATTTTTATATCATCAACTAATCGTAAGACTTGTAACTTGATCTAAGAATCTAGACCTATCTGAGGCAACATATAGAATTAGAATGCCAAAAAATACGATTTTAATATTATCAGTAGGGTATTTAAAATGTCTACAGGTATACAACAGAATTTGTAAAATCTAATTTTAAAATTTAAAAACCGTTTTGAAAATTTTTTTTAAAAACAAGTCGAAAAAATAAAAAAGTTGTCGTTGTTGTTGTCGTTGTCTTGTAATTTTATAATTAGGGTACTTGTATTATACCCAATCAAAATTTTTTGTCGTTTGATAATTGAAGTTTGGGTAATTTATATACGTACAATAGTCTCTAGTTTAAGAACAAGTAAATGTAATGTACTCATGAGTATATTATGATTATTATGACGGTACCCCCATCGTCATCAAAAAATATTTTGAATTTACTCATCGTATCTATAATATACCCACCTAAGCAAGTGGAAGTTGGCAAAAATGATAAATCACTTTTCCATTCATTAACTTTGTGATTTGCACACATTTATTTGTGAGGAAAATTTTGAATTCAAGTTTTCTCGTGATATATCAGTTTACTATTGGGGAAATGATTTACTAAAACTCTTTTATATAACTAGAATTTCAAAAAGTCAAAACTTTACACAAATTTTACAACTTAATTTATGATAAAATATTAAAATCTTAATTATAAGGGTTCCTTTTCTATCATCATTATCATACTTAAAATCACTAAAAAATCTTTTATATAGTATAGATTACTGCTGAAAAGTATCCTCAAAACTTCTGAATTAGTCTATTCAAAAAAATTTCTAAACGCTTAAAAATTTCTCAAATTTTTCATTTGTTCAAAAAAGTTTCCGAAATGGGGCAACCTCAAAAATCTCTTTTAAAATTGACACTATTAAAATCCAAAATTCAACAATTTGATCCAAATATTTATCTAGGTATATTCCTTCTGAAATTCCATAAATTTGAATTCGGGCTAATACGATTTAAACATTTACATTGATAAAACAGTCTTAATTTCAATTTTTGACTTTGAAATTGCATAATTTTTGTTTTTATAAGTACCTGGGTAGGTATTTATTGATTGTACTCGTACCTATACCTAAAGTATTTCAAACCAGAAACTTTAAAGACTTATTAAGTAGTTACAAAAGTGCGATGTGTATGATAATTTGGTGGGGATTTCACTTTTTCTCACAAAAAATCACAAAAACCTTTGCGGTCTCGTAAATAATATATTTCTAATTTTACTTGAAAAATATCAAAAACTTAAACTAGTACAACTCTATATTATGTATTATGTATACTACTTTAAATGTAAAGGCGCCAAGCCTATCTTTTCCAAACTTCTTACAAGTAAAGGTTCATAAACCTCGACAAATATTTTTAATTTGCAATCTATTAAATAAGTATAGATTATACTCTCTTTATATATAAGTAAAGCAAAATGTCTCATAAATTCTAAAAGTATCGCAATCAGTACCCTACATAAATTAAGCTTGATCGAAAAATTATTATTTTTTGATAAGAAAACCAAAATTTACATTGCAAACTTGACACTAACGATGACATTTTGACTTAACTCAAAATATTACATTTTTATCAAATTCCAGATACAATAGTTTCATAATTTCTGTTCAAATTTTGACATTTTTGAGCACTCTTATGAATATATCGTAGTAAAAGAGTCTTCTTGCCAGTTGTACACAATTTGAAGTATAAAACTGGGTTTAAATTTTAAAATTACATTTAAGTCAACTGATTATGGTAAGGTTTTTGTACTTTTTGAGCTTAAATGAAAAGGGTTTGGTTGTACCTACACATATGAATATGTAGGTACCTAAATATCAAATAGTAAAATACCCTAGTACTAGTATTAGTAGTACTGTAGATACCATATTTGTGTATGTTTGTGTGTGTATATATGGAGATTTGACTATCTCTTACAAGTTACATAAGAGATGCGATAGATTTGAGCCACTCAGTCTGTTTTGGTCTGGCGAACAAAAAACATCAAAAAAATCTCAATTTTCTATCTTACATAAGTACTAGTACTAGTGCATTTAGAATTTAGATACCTTAAAATACCAAAAAAAAAATCACAAATTCTTTCAGTTCAATTGTATTATTTTAGCTTTTTTTCCATAAAATTCCAGGATATGTCAATCTGAGCAGAAAAGCTGTGTAAAGTTCTACCTATACCTAAAGTAGGAAAAAGTTTGTTATACCTATCTAGTTTACATTTATAAGTACAAGTACAAGTTCAAAAGTATTTTTTTAACATTTTTACAATCACATTTATAGTAAATTTATTCTAATTTGATTCCGATTTAATTACAATCCAATCCTGATTTTGGCTGCTAATTTCTCGTAAGTTTCAAAAGTATGTATAACTTTTTTTCCTCTGTGCTTTAAGCTTTAATTGCTTTTTTATAAGCTACTTTTTGTATTGTATTTTGAGAGCATTTTTCTCGATTCAATAGAATCATGGGGCGAGTTAGGAATTTTAATTTTTGAATCTCATTTGGATATGTTGTATGTATTTGAACTGGAATTCTTGACTCAAAAATAACCAATTTTACAATATCAAAATCAAAATCAAAATCATAATCCAATTCTCATGATTTATTCTCATGATTTATTAAACTATCAAGGGCTTAGCAATTCTAAACTGCAAAATTGTCAATAAAAAGCTAATTTTCGACAATTTATGTATAGATATCCAATTTATCACTAATTTAAAGCAAGGTATCCGGATTTACAAACTAAAAAATTTATTTTGTCAAGTTATTTCAACCTCAAATTGCCTGTAATATGCGTTAAAAACTCACTTTAGGCAATTATTTTCATTTTTTGGGATTTTTTGTAGCACTTTATTGACAATTTTTGACATTAGTACCCTTTTTAAGACATTTTAGTTAACTTTAAAGAAGACTTCTTAAGACTCTTTTTTGACATTTTTGTCGTTTTCAAAATGTAAAAAGTAGGTGTAGATATACTACATACATTAAAATCTCCAAATTTTGAAATATTTGAGAAAAATTGAAAGATTTAGACTTTATTTCATTTGATATTTATGCATCAAGTATTATGTTTTGTGTTAAATATTTGTATTTGTCAGTACTGTATTGAATTTTTTATATCTTTCAAGTTAAAAAAAAACAGATTTTTTGCGCTTGTAATAAATATGCTAATTTCGATACCGACTAGGGTAGATACATAAGTACCTACAACTATATTAAGACCTTGTACAAGTAGTACTAGTACTTCACTTTTGTATATTATTGTACTTTACATTTAGTATTAGTAGGGTTATATGACAAAAGAATAGTTTAAATTCAAATATTATTAGCATAAACAGTAGGAGAAATAGGACAAGTTTGGTATAAAATATGAAATATTTCTTTTATGACAATTTACACATGTTTTAGTACTACATGCTCAAATATATCTAGGTATATAGGTAGGTAGGTAGTAAATTGCATAATAAGAACAAGCCCTAAGATTTGCTTCGATGCTCTTAAAACTCGATTTTTTCTTTGCAAAATTTGCAAAATTTACTGGGCTGAATCACCTACCTACCTCAATTTTACAAATTGCTCATAAACTTGTTTTAGAAAAATAAATTATCGTTAAAATTTGCTCAATTTTACCTACCTAAAACTTAATTAGGTACTAATGTTTAAAGCCAGTATTTAGCCATAATTTCGAAAAAATGTATAAAATCCCTTGAAATACCAAAAATTTGTCACATTTTTGTGTATAATTGGCCATTTTAACTAAAAATCGTATTTTAAATATGGTTTATTTTAAAATATCAACCCTTTAAACGATCTTATTTTGTCATGATTTCGATTAAATGTCGAAAATTTGTCACATTTTTTATGAATTTTCAGTCATTTTTATCTCAAAATCGTAGTATAAATTATGATTTTTTAAATTTCAACTCTTGAAAAGATCTTATTTTGTAAAAGTTTCCATTTTAAAATTGACTTGAAAAGTTTAAAAGGTCCAAAATTTCCTAAAGTTGAACACTTTTTTTTATGATTATTTGACCATTTTTGGTAAAATTCATTGGTACCCTACATCAGATTTGACCTTAAAAACTTTTAAGGTTACATCGGATATACTTAAAAGTATAAATTGTGTTTGGTTTGAAACCGGAACCTGACTAATTTGAATTGAACAACTAGACAATGATTCTAGATGACAAATAAACATTGTCATTTATTGCATATTTTATTGCATTGCAAAAACAAAAATAAACATTTAATTGCACATTATTTCAAGGTCTAATATGCCCTAACCATAAATACATAATTACTTTAAAATTATTTATAACTACACTAGATACCAAATACGTAAATTGCACAATTTTCGAAACTAATCTGTTTAGATTTTCGGTTAAAAAACCAAATGGTTCATCAAGTTAATAGCATAATTTTTATCGGTTTTTTTGAATTCAGAGGGTAATTTGTACTAGATAGGGTACTATGTAAATGGTTTTAAAATTTTTGAAAAAAAAATCTCCACCCATAATAAAATGTATGTAATTTGTAATTTAATGCCTTTCAAAAGGATTTTTTTACAATTCCATGTCTCTATTTGTCTGTCTGTCTGAATGCAAATTGATCCTATAGTATAAGTAAAGGTACATTTCTATTAGATTTTTTAGCATATTTTTTTTAACATTTTTGAGATAGATATTTACGAGGCAAGTTCGTTCAAGTTCAATGGATTTTTTTCGCCTTCCATTTCAAGTTCAATAAATGCAATAATTTACACTTTTAAAATCAAGTTATGATTAGAACGAGTATTTCTTTTTACTAAATAATTTCTAAATTATTACTACAGATATGTAATACTAGTTGACTCTTGAATGGTCCTTTCTGTGGACTATGACATGTCCATTGTTCTCTTATGGGGAAAAAAAACGGACAAAAAGATCCCATATAAGGTCAACATACCTATTTGCTAGACTTAAATTCTTTAATCATAAATAATTTGAATTGTTCTACTACTTCAATTTTAATACTTATAGCTCGCCTTAAATTGAAATCATAAAATTTAATGGTTAAAATTTATGTAAAAATTTTGAAATTTTGCATTCAAATCATCAAAAATTGACAAGTTTTCAGATTTTTAAACTCAAATCAAATTAAATGCTTTAATATTTCAAATCTTAAGTCACACTGTAGAGTAGATACAATTTCAAAACCTTTTTAAGCAAAGCAAAAAAATTTGGATTTTGGACAAGCGTAATAAAGTAAAATGTGAAACATTGTCCAAGAATCGTACTTAAAGAGCATAAAAGCATCATATAAACCAGAATTTGAAAATTTGAGAGCACAAAAAAGCAGAATTTTGAGAGATAAAGCATAATTTGAAATACCCTGATTAATTTTATTTTTTACTAATCTATTTCTAAAATTTTTCAAAATAAATAGCGATATTCAACTTTTTTGAAATGTCTAATTTTAGTCAAAATTTTGATTATTTTTGATATTTTGATAGAAAATGATATTAATGAACTACAATTTTTTCGAGCTCTTCTGATGGTCTATCTATTTAAACTTTAAAAATACATTTTGGTAATAAGATCAGGTTAAAACTGGGTGCTCGTGATACACGATTAAGTACTACGATGTTCAATGTACAATGTATTTTGATTTTTTCAAGTTTTGTCTTTCAACTTCACGATTTCCCCTTCAACTGACCAGGTAAATGAAATAAATATTTTTAGAACCCAATTTTGGCCCCTTAAATGGTCATAAGTGTATAATACTCGTAGTACTAGAGTATAAAAAGTGCATAGCAAATGCCCAGAGACAAGAAAAATATTAATTTATTAAAATGTATGCACTTTCCATTAGATCTATTTAGAATATACTTAATATTTAGTATATCTACTACTAGGTACTACTTTTACAGAATATAAGTACTTAAGGTGGAATTCGATGTGTTTATTTATTTATATGGGCCCTGGGGATATGATAAATTCATTTTTTTTATACATTTAGACTCGTGTGAGTCGATTATTTGCTCAAATCATTACACAATAGGTCTTGAAATCTCAGAAAATGAAATATTTTCTGAAAATTTTACTTTAACTCCAATAAAAGCACTCAATTTCTCAGAGTTCTACAAAAATTTTGAATAAAAATTGACAAAAATTGACAAAAATTGACAAAACTTAACTCTTTATGTTAAAATTAATGCATTTCTTCCGGGTATTTTACAATTACAGATGGTAAGGTTTTATTAAGTAGAGCTTTCAGATACTTACTGGGTTTGAGTATCCTTGAAATTTGAAATAATATTTCTTTTTATGGAGTCTTTATAAGAGTTTATTTGGATATTTACTTATGTACATTTATAACATTATGACAAAATTTATTTCTAGTTTAAAGTCTTTGAATGACAATTGAATCTGTATTTGCTTTATTATTCGTTTTTAGGTTTAAATAGTTACCTACTTATATCCGTATATCTAGTTTAAATTCTATCAATAGACCACACAAGCTGGAAAGTTCGTAACTTGAAAGCCGACTTATAATTTATAATGTAGAATCAAAAATGTCGAATAAGTTCTTTTTTGTTGATAATTTTGATAATTATTTTAGCTTCAAATCAAAATCTGGAGAAATATAAAAGTTTGAAAACTTTAGGCAAAATATCAACGAATAATTAAAATTTTATAAAAAATTCGTTTCACTGTATAGGCATTGTATCAAAATTGTCCATTTGTAAATTTCAGTTCAATAACCAATAAGTATAATATGTCAATTTGAATAGTTTAAACACATTTTATATTTCATTTTGGCACAAAATTTTGCTATTTTTTAAATATTTTGACAAATTAGGCCTAATTCCAATCCAATTTTTATATTTTTGTTGACTTTTTTTGATTAAAATTGCTTTAATTTCTATCTAGAAGACAAGAAACTTAAAATTTTCAGAAATTTCGAAATTTTAAATTCTTAAAAAGAGTTTTTGGCCATTTTTGTATTGGATATTTTGAATTGAAAACTGGCTTTTATCTAAATCCAGAATAGGACAATGTAATTTATGGGAATTTCTTTCAACTATCTATGTACTCGTATCTATTAATAAATGTAAAATCAAAACACCCAAAAAAGACCATAAAAATCTCAAAATAGATAAAATCTTGAGTATAAATCTAAATAACTCATTTCATCAAAAATTAACTGATTGACATGTCAATTAATAAAGTTCACATTCCACATCTCCTCTCATCTCAATCGACCTCATGGGGTTTTCAAAATTTTTTTGATAATCTTGAGGACTTGTTGACAATTGACTACAAAATACTTAAAATAGACCTAACGGACTTTTTCAATAGTCAAATGTCAAGAGATAATAGTTTAAGAGGTCTTAGCACACCTATAAAAATAATGTACTGATATTTGATGATATTTCTATTCTATCTAAATGTACTGAACATGATATTAGGATTTTAGAAATATTTAAATAATGTAAAATGTCAGACTTTAAAAAAAGACATTTCAATTCGTTCCTCTGCTGAGCTCTTGAGCTTCAAAAAAAGAGATTTAAATTTCAAGTTCAAATTTGAACTCCTTAATTATGCCTAGATATTATGATGGTTTGTGAGAAAATAGGGTACATTTTACAAGTAATTTCAATCTAAATTTTATCAAATGAAACTATCAGAATAACCATTTTACTATTTTT
Source organism: Nanhermannia cf. coronata Gr-Ori-00579 (assembly GCA_034699045.1). Taxonomy (NCBI): domain Eukaryota; kingdom Metazoa; phylum Arthropoda; class Arachnida; order Sarcoptiformes; family Nanhermanniidae; genus Nanhermannia; species Nanhermannia cf. coronata Gr-Ori-00579. The sequence goes on from JAQIXA010001025.1 coordinate 9,020, forward strand.
TCATGGATCATAGATGAGTTTCTGAGTATCTATCGATCGAATCGTACAAAAAATCCTGCAAAATTACATTTGTTACATGTAAATTTGTATTGAAAAATTCACTCTTTTTCATTTTTTCTTAAATTCTTTATTGTTAATGATTCAAGATCAAAATTTTATATAAAAAAGATCCATCCTTATCTTTGCCTTATAGAAAATTTTGGAAAATATTTTCAATCTAGGATCAAGGTAGGGTGTTATTATATTCTAGATAAGAGTACAGGCTTTTGTAAGGGTAAACCGATTTATTTCATTTTTATTAACTTAAAAGTCAATTGAAAAAATGCATTTAAATATTTTAATTTAACAAATTAAAAAGTTTCTCAGATTTTCCATACTTGGTTATTTTTCTCTAATACTCTCATAAAAGTATACTTTACTAGTATAGGTACATATAGGAGAATTTTAAATTCTTCATTTTTTCTTGGATCAAATAATATCTCTCTGCTCTGTACTTGATCACACCTCATATTGTACATTAGATTAGTAAGTACTTGACCTTAAGCTACAAAAAATACATCAGAGAATCTAACTGAACCAATTTACTTCTAAAGCATTAAAATATGACCTTGTATTCGCAAGTAAGCGTACTGTACACTGTTTAATACCGTATTTGATCCAATACAAGTGCTATGTAGCATTTCTAAACTGACTAGTCCAGTCTGAATCAAAATTTTGAGTAAAAAATATCAACAAAAATTTGAAGTTCAAAATTCTCGTATAATCTAGTGAATAAGAATGCATCTGTTACTAACAGAATTTGAAAATTTTTTGAAAATTCAATTTGAAATTTTTAGATTTGATATCCTAAGAACTTAGAACTCGGATTTAATTTGAATTGCCTGTGAAATTCGACCAAAATTTTGAATTTTTTATAATTTTTGATATTTTTTTTACATTTTGGCATTACGGAGTATTACTTGTCATTATAAGTACATACTACAATAGGTATGACATAAAACTTAAGACTCGAGTTGGTGTTTTATTTATTTTTATATTTATTTGTACTTGAAACGTACAGACTTATTGAAATTAAGGGGCAATTCATCATCGGTGGTGATTTAAAAAACAAGACAATTTATAGCTCTAAAACAAAGTTGAAGTTACATAGGTATTATGTAAATAATATCTGCTCATATTTTGCAACTATTTAATACGTAGACACATACTAATATTATAAAAAAGTGCTTGAAAAACATAATACAATGTTCAATGCAAAAAAAGAGAGAGATTTTTAAACCTCGGCTTTGCTAATTATTAGTTTTCAAATTTACTTTGAGATAATTATCATATCATCTCATCAGACACAGTAGAACATTAGCAGTTTATAAAGTCTTACTTAAAATCTGTAAACTTAGAGTTTGTGGCAAAAATTTTCCTTTTCCTTATGACTTGAGAGGAAATGACAGTAAAAAATCACGCTAATTTAAATGGCAAAAAACTAGTGGCTAAAAACCTTTCAGAATATGCAAAATTAAACAAAATTTGAAACTTCTGCTTCATAGCCTTTGACTATTCCTGAATAAATATAAGATTTTTTTTTTAAATTTGGATTTAGGTTAAAGGTTCGTAACTTTAAAACACTTGTTTAGTGTCCAATTACAATATAAAATTTGAAGAATTTGCTTTGGAATATGTTATCTACCTATTTGTAATTAACTATCCTTTAGTTAATTATTAAATGAGGGAAGAAAACTTTGAAAATATCACAATATATCCTTTTTTTTGGTGTCAAAAGTCAACAGCTAGGTCTAACAATAGTCAAGATTCTACGTAGTTGATCTCAAAAAATGGAATCAAAGGTCAACTTTCGGGTCAAATAAAGATAAAATTTGGAATCATCGTTATCAATTACCCCTTTAACTTAAATTTCTATTTTGATTTTCCCATCTTGATTACTAAACCAAGAGTCCCCTAAAATGGTCAACGCACAGTAAATGGCACAACTAGATCTTATTAGGATCTAGTTTAGGTAAAATTTAGGTAAAATCGGTACAATAGTTTTCGAGTAATTTTCTGGACAGACTGAGACAGACGGACAAAGTGCAAGTAAAATTGAATAGCATGTAGATTTTTATAGATTAATTTAATTAAAATTTTACAAATTGACTCTTCTATAAGGTCATAAAAATATTTTTAAGGGTGAGAAAAGTCTTGTTTTTTGTAAGGTTTAAACCATCGACTTTGATATGTAAATAATGGTAGTGAACATTTAGATAAGATCTCAAATCGTAAATTATTACTTGGAGGTTTCAGGTCTTTTATTAGAAATTGTTAAGGGTTTAACGTACCTACCTTTTCTATTATCTGGTCAAATACATGCATGTACTTACATTTACCTAAACTTGGCCATATATAAAAATAATATAAGTTTATAAAAATATCCAAGAGAATAATAAAATAAATTTGTAAATTTGAGATAAGGTAGGGGAAAAGGTGTACTTAAATTATGATATTATCGTTTAGGTTTTTTTTATTCGGTTTCACCTCTTAATCTTTATCGGACCGACAAAAAAAGTTAATGAAAAAAAGAGATTTGAATATTTACCTTTGACTCTACAAGTCAATTTTAGTTCAAGTAAACTAAATCAGGTTGTACCCTATCATTAAAGCTCTTTTATTTTTGTAATAAAAGCTGAACGACAGTTCCAGAAGATCTAAACTGAATTTAAAACCAAAATTTTGAAGATAATATTCAGTGTAAGGTAGCAAAATCTTTTAAAATTAAAAATTGATTTGAGCAATTTTTAAAGATTCTTCCAAATTTATTATTCCAAATTTTACTGGACATTAAAATTTATACAAGGATTCTGACTCTAAATTATATTTTATGATACGCATATCAAGATTTGATATTTTTGAACTTTGCAAAAAAATCTTTAGAAGGAGCTTTAAAAGTCGTATTCTTATCATAATTTTGAACTTGAAATTTTAGATTTTGTTCCTTGCTAATACGAAATCTAAGATTTTAAAATTAAAATTTGAGACAAGGATATCAAGTGTAGAATAGGCACATTTAAGGCCAATGGTCACAGATTCTCATATATAACTCGAGATAATTAAGTAATTTTAATGGTAAAATATCCATTTTGAATTCAATTTTGAAGATTTTATCGTAAAAAAACATGTTAAAACTGAATATCCGAATTTGTATTAAGTAGGTACTGATATTGTGTTCGTTAGTGATTGAGAAATCAAGGCATTTAAAGCAAATAATTGGATTATGTAAGACCTAATTGCTTGTACGTGCTAAGCTGCGCTTAACCTTCGAAAAAACCCTTATGGATTTTTGTCTATTTAATCTAATCAGAAGTTTCCATACTTGAAAATATTAAACCAATACATAGCTTTATAAGTTTAGTAGTATTATACGTGTGCAAGTAGATAAATGCCCAAATTTATTTAAATAATCAAGAATCGATCAATTTATAAAAAAATTGAAATTCTTACAAGTCGTCAATTACAGATAAACTTATAAAAGCTAAAAGTTAAGAAAATGATGATTTGGAATTGACCAAAAATGGAGATAAGTTTACCAATTGAAATCTGATATGGTGAATTGGATTTTGGATAGATTTAGATTTCTTTAAAGGCAAAAATCTAAAGATCAGACGATTTTTTTAAGAAAAAATTGTCAAATTTGCTTTTTTTAATTATAAAAAATTTCGAAATTTTTCTCGAATTTCAAAAAAAAAACTTGAAAAATTCAAGCATTTTAACTTTGTTAGAGTACCTACTGTTAAAAATTCCAGAATTTAAAAAAAGAATCCCGATTGAATATTTGAACAAATATTTGATTATGAAATGATAATCATAAGCAAAATATTACAAAATTATGATTTTTAGCAAGAAAAATTTGTAATTTTGTAAAAATTTTGCACATATATCAAAATATTGAACATTTACAAGCAAAAAATGTGATAATTTCAAGAATATTTATAAAAAATTTGTGATTTTTGAGTATTTTGAAAAAGTTTGAGACATTTTTTGGCCAAATTTCATCGAATTCTGATTCAAATTTAACGAAAATTTGTACATTTTTGCAATTTTTTGGAAACTTTTTGAATTTAAATCATGACATTACTGTTTAGATTGGATTTGTAGATTTGATTTCAAATTATAGTTGGTCATTTTATAAATTGGACATTATGATATCTAGGATGTAAATGAAGAGTTGATGTAGATGGATTGGGTTTTTATGCATATGTGCCCAACCCTTTGAGCTGAAGATGGATTTAATATTCTCATATGAAGATCTGGCTGATAAATGGCTCATAAGTGTACTTATAAGGACTCTTACAGAACTCAAAGTCTGCCCTAAATGACCAGGAAGTCTCATTTTTTTCTCCAGAAAGAAACGAAAAAAAAATCCTCTACTACTCGTATAAGGTGTAGGCGTAATTGTTAAATTATTTGGTTTGAATTTGAGTGAAATTATTTGTCCAAAAATTGAAAACAAGTTGAAAATGAAAGACCCAGCCTTAAAAAAATGCATTCGAAAAAAAAACTATTCTCAAGTTCTAATCCTAATACTAACGATAAGTAAAATGAATTATTTCCCGAATCAAGTATTTCATTCACAAAAAATGTACAAAATTTTCACATTTAAATGTTTGTAAATACTCTTAAAAGACCCTTGAATCATCAGATAGCTCGAAGTTTTGGTATTTTTAAACTAATTTTTGTAGGATCTAAATGTATAAAGCCTCTATTTTTTCAAAATTTCAGATCTTTAAATCAATATAACCATTCTATATATGGTAGATTGTATATCACAAAAGATTAGAAAAAGGTCAAAAATATGATTTTTTTGAAATTTTTTTGAACACGAGCTAAAATTTAGTTTTTTGAAGCACGTGTAGAATTCAATGCCCTATACATACTGTACTAGTAGTACTGATTATATAATGAGTACAATACTTGATACCCGTATATTTTACTACAGCTTGTTTAGAAAACAATAAATAATTTAAATAATCGAGACTGACTGACTGAATACATGTAATAATAATAATAATAAGAATAATGATAAAATTAAGTTATTAACATAACCATCAGGAGAGTCATAAATAAATTAACTTCCATTATTACCCATTTACTTTCAGGTTTATTTACTTTTGATTATTATAGGTACTTACAGTGCAGGCATATGATATAGGTACCTACTATATTTGGCATTTCGAATTGAAAATCAAGTTAAAATTTGATTGATTACATTTCGATCCAAATCTTAAAAAGTTTCAAAATAAATTGATTTTCATTTAATTCTACAGACCTACTTACATATTATTTGAATCATCACGATTTCAATCTATATTTTGAGCTAGGGGTATGATCTGGATTTGAAATGAAATAGAGGTTTCAAATTCTAAATTAAACTGATCAATTTAAATGATTAATATTGAGAATATGTACTGATATCTAATTTGTAAAAGCAAATAGCCCTAGTCTTATACAGACTATACTATAAGGTTGATAGTATGTAGCTTATATGACATTTTGTCATATAAGATTGCGTGTCCAGACGATTACTCCAAAACTTTTAGACCGATTTAACTTAAGATTTAGCATATGATTTAGTTGTGTCGTTTTGACAAAAATTTCAAGTGGCGTCAAATCTTTGTGGATTCAGTAGATTTAAAGGTCCCCATTTTAATCAAATCTTCCTATTTATTACCTATTTAAATTTGCCTAAATACAAACTATATTGATACATACCTACGTATATTGATAGGTACCTAATATATTTTTCTATTATCAATTAACTATAATGAAAATTTTTGACTTAAAAATGTCCATAATTTTACATTTTTAATCAAAATTGAGGTTTTACAAATATCAAAAATAAGTTTTTAAACATAGTATGGTCATAAGAACTTTAATGAAACTTGTAATTAAACCAGTAGTAGGTAAGGTATTATACATTCCTTGAAGTTATAACTATATAGTTTAATAACTAATGCAATTGAAAAATTGTAAACTTGTGAGAATTTTAATGAATTGAATCAATTAATTAAAAGCTCATAAATGACTCAATATCAAGTCTGAATGAAATAAATCTACCGAGGTCTCAATTAACTTGCCCAAATCCATCTAATAAATTTAAATTAATTAAGTCTCCACTTTCTCGCCCTTATTGAAATGCACACAAAGTCAAAAAAATATCCATTTACTTAACACCAACTACCATACCAGTATACAGTACTAAACTGTACTACCCAGCTAAATGAGAACTCTTGTAAGATAAATTTGGGCAAGGCAAATCTCATTTAAAGTACTGGTTGGTATGGTAGTAGTTTTTGCGGTCATAAAATTAGAAAAAAAAATCCTTTTTTGGCAAGTCAATAATCTTCAAGTTGGGCTTAAATGTGTGCTTTACCACATGAGAAATAAATTTAAAAGGTAGCTTTTTTTCCCTATCAATTTGAACAGGGTAGTAGATAGATAGTGGTGGTAGGTAGTTACAAAAAGGGTCTTTAAAAATTTAAAAGCTGGATTATGTAATTTAAGTACCCCCTGAGGCTTTGAGGCAAAAGGGTGAAGGAATTTATTTTATTTTTATGAAGTTGCAAACTATTAAGTAATTCTGAGACTATCAGTACGATATGGGTTGGAAATATTGGTCAAAATGTCAAATGCCATAGTGTACACTTCAAAATTTTGAAAAAAAACTTTGACTATTTTCAAAATTTAGCAAAAAATTAAAAGATTCTTAATAAAAATTCAGAAACTCATTCAAAATATCATTATTATCATTGATATCATTCAGAAAGCTGAAAAACTCGCCCAAAATATCTAATTTTTGCTAAAATTTGAATAAAAATGTCGACATTTTTTGAAAAAGTACCAATTTTTTTCCTTAAAAACTCCATTTTTATCAATTAATATTTCCAAAAATGTTCAAAAATTTAAAGAAATTTCTCATAAATTGCCAAAAATTACTTGTATTCTGAAAAATAGCTATCATTTAAGTAGAATTTTAAAATTTTGATCAAAAGGTCTGTTATATAGCCATAATAGTAGAATTTTCTCCAAATTTTTGAGCTTTTTGGAAATAAAAATTGATAAAAATAAAGATTCCATTTGTTTAAACAGAAAAATTGTCATTTCCAAACATTAATTGTTATAATATTAACAAATTTTTTATGCAAATTTACCAAAAATTTGACATTTTAAATGAGTTTTTGAAATTCTACTAATAGTCAACTTTCGAAATATTTCTAATCGCAAGTTATGAAAAAAATCAAAACATTTTCCAATATTTTGAAAGGCTTTTTCACACAAATGACAAAGAGCTAAAATGAAAATATCTTACATTAATTAAGTAGGTAAATTAAAAGCTTTGGATGTTTTATAGGTAGGGTAGGGTACTTGGTTTTAAAAATTGACTAGATAGATATTTTGATAAGCCTTTCTCATCGCATCGTCACTTCTCAAAGTATTGCGGCTAAATATATTAAATTATATTTTAATTTAATTACTTACTAAACTTCCACGGCCGATTTTATGGACTTTTTTTTTAAATTTTATGACTTTCTTTAGGTTTTTTAATAGCATTGGATTTGAATGCGCAAATTTGTTATTTTTCTTTCTTGTCCTATAGCGCCAGTACCTAACCTACTACCAATAATAACTAGTAATACTACTATAGGTATATTAGCACGTAGATATTTTGGTTTATGAGGGTTTTGGCCCCATGGGAAAAATATTTTTAAAAGATTCAATAAAATTAGTCAAAGGATTTGATTCGGCCTTTTGAGAATACTGCTGGGTGATAAAAATTTTCAATCTAATTTAAGTGCATTATCACATCACTATTACATACTGTACTGTAAATCCATTAATTGACTATATAAAAGCCAATTAAAAACTCTTTCAAGATTCAATGAATGTCTAAAATCTCATTTTAAAAATATTCTCATATTTTTTAAAAGACGTTTTTGCTAAAGTTATTCTTATTTTATAAAATTTGGAACTCTAAAATGATGTATGAGGTGTAGAATCTTGAAATTTACTTGTAGAGATCGAGGTTTGACATTTTAAGGTTGTGTGTAGGTCATACCGTACAAATTTTTGATTAAGGATTGTCGAAATTTTAAGTCATTTTTAAAGATTTTGACAAAATTCTCAAATTTTTAGGCTAAAATGACTTTACACTATAAATAAGTAGATACACTGAAATTGAAGGCTCAAATGTTTATGTTATAAAAATTGATCAAATTTTGTGTAATTTATCTGTATAATTTGATACGAGGATATCTGTAATCATTTGCTGTAATCTTGACTATTTTTTTTATCTTTAAATAAAGTTAAAGAAATGTGTAACAAAAGAAAGGATCTGAGCTTGTTAGATTGTCAACTCGAATTTAAATCAAATTTACTTTAATATTCTACCCTTGTTCTCAACTTTCAACTTTTTTTTTTTACAATTTTTTTTATTTCGAACCATTTCATCTAACCAGAAGAACCAGAAGTTGTTTTATATGAGTAAATGAGGGTTGAAGTTAAAATGTAGCAAATATTCTTACAATTTTTCTCTAGATAGTTTAGTTATCTGGTCAAAATATCCATAAAAATTTGTAATTTTTCATTTAAAATACCTGCATAAGTTAAAGCACACATTAGGTTAAAAAATCAAAAATTTTCTTAAAACACATTGAAAATTTGCATTTTATTGGTAAATCAAAATAGTATTAATCAAAATTTTGACATTTTTAAGGTAAAAAATGTAACCAATTTTGAAAATTTTTAAAATATGGCAATTTTTTGTAAATATTTCGAGTATTTTGGACTATTTATAGATTCTAAATGTTGAAAAAATGTGAATTTTGAATAATTAGTTTTGATTTTGGATATATTTATATTTGTATATTTGATATTGTATTTTTGTAAATGTAATTTTTCATACTCAATTTCACATTATAATATCTCTGGTCATAATCAAAATCTCAAATTCCATCATCATATCCATATTTGGCTCAGATATTTTCAATTTTTTTTTTCAAAACTCAAATGGCAAATACATACTGTACTGTATTATACAAACTGTACCTACAGAGTTTAATACTTAGGATTAGTAGCAGAATCAAATGAGAAGAAAAGAAAAAAGAAAGAAAGAAAAATGACTCAAAGATTCAAAGATTTTGTTCTCAGCTTGAAAGCTAGAAGTTGACACTACCAAACACAAAACCACAAAAAATAAACAAAAATATGTCGAAATTTTGAATTTCCAGTCGTTTGAACAAACCATTTTAAAAATTACTGATATTACTTCAGTATAATTTAAACCATGTATAATACAACATAGTAAGTTAGTATTTTTGAAATACATATACATATTACATAATAATACTAGCATAGAGATACAAACGATGTAGGGGTAGTTAAAAAATAATTTACAAACAAGGTCCTGGAATTTGCCTTTTTCTAGTTATAGTAATTATAGTTAGCATTTCCTCTATTTGATGAGTTTTCAAAGTCCATTTTTACTCACAAATTCTTTTATTTTGAGGGGCGATAAAAATTTCAATTTAAAAAAAATTCTAGTTGGGAAACCATCGATAAAGCTCATATTAGGCTCAAAATTCGATTAAATTGCCTTTACTATGCCTATAATAGCATTTAAAATCTCATATTGAAAAACTTGACAAGTAACCAAGTGCTTTACTGATATAGACCAAACAAGAGCTTATATTTACCTATCAAATTCTATAAAATTTTGAAAAAGTTGCGACTTTTGATAGTTTGGTCATTAGAATAGACCTTTATTAGAATCTACAAATTAGATTATAGAATTTGACCCAGGAATTTATAATAGAATCAATTGTTGGTAAAAATTGCAAATACATATATTGTGGGGTATAATACTTCAAAGGTTCTTTTCTAAAACTTTTTCGGATGTGATCAAATGCTAAGCTATATATACGAGTACCATGTATGGTAGGATGTTTAGTATGTAAGAAATTATGAAATTTCGAATACCTTTTAAGCTTGTTTTTGAAAAAAATTAAGAGTAAAATGTGTATGTTTACAGTTCAATTTGTGTAATCCTCTTGAGCTTTACTTTTTTTTGCTCTTTTTTGGATTGAAAATACTTTGAGGTTTACATTTAAATATTTTTTTCCATATTCTAGATAGTGTATCTTTAGGGTGACTATTTTTAGACAGGATTTGAATCATTTTTCTTTTGCCTCGAGTCACAACTAATACTACTATTACTATTACTACATACTACTAACAGTAGGGACTTACTACTGCTACAATTACCAATACTAATACTACTACATGGATAGTATATAAATAAGGTATATGTATAGGGAAATGTGTAAAAAACAAGCCATATTTTGCATAAACTAGAATTTTGGAATTTGGTTTTTGAGAAATTACCAAATGGTAGCACCCTTTCATTTTACAATAATAATAACTCGGGCCTATTTAAACACATGTCGAGGAAGGTAATCTGAAACCTTCACAAAAATATCAAAAATTCCCAATCACAAAACACCAAAAAGTCAAATTTTATACTTATTATACAAGATATCGCACATTCTGTGCATTCTAAGCTTGAAAAAATGCTCAACTTTTAAGAAATTTCTATCAAAAATGTCAAAAATTATGACTGAATATTCAATTTTAGCAAAATATTCCTATAATTAGAAGAAAAAATAGATAAATTGGTATAAAAAATGCCTTATATTATCCTTAATTAGCCTAGTAGCCCTTAATCTTTGATTTAGTGAGTTTCAATTTTGCTTGTAAGGCAATACCCTACTCGTACTTACCTTTAATCTTGAAGGTTTATAATCTAAAAGCTTATGGACTTTTAAAAGTTTTTGTAGTTTTTAGTTCCTGAATTTATATTGGATTTTGAGATTTGTGATATTTTGTGATTTTTGAGTTTAAAATTTGTTTCTGGAAAAGTAAAGGACAGACCGACATGAAGTGTAAAATGAATGAAATCGGAAATCAATCTGAAGGATTAAATAACACCTACTCTAATTACAGTAGAATCCTTATTTCATAAATTGAGCATCACAAATTTCAAAGTAAACTGTCAAAAAAGCCCGTAAATTCTTCTAAAATGTTTTTGAAATCTTTGCCATGTATTTTTAATGGATATTTTGGTAAACTTTTTTGAGAAATTTTCTTTTGAAATCATGGGTTAAAAATATATGATCATATTTAGTTGCAAATGTAAGACCAAAATCTGGATTTATTTTACTGAATTTCATAACCCAAACATTTTCAACTCAATTTTTCTATATTTACTTGAAACTTGAGACCAAAATTTAGTTTCCAGTGCTTAAAATTTCAAAAAATGTTTTAAAATCAATAGTGCGAGCTAGATTAAAAAGTAAATCGATAGGTAAATTGGCCTATTTACTTGATCGCTAGTTTAGAATTTCAATATGAGTAATTGTGCCAATACAGTATAGTACCTACCGTATATGTAGTATTGTGTATATCCATTAATTCAAAAGATTTATTTATTTACTTTAACGAGCTTTTTCTAGTACAAAAACACATGCTTTTTTGCCGCAAAATCGCTTCATAAAATTCCATGCAAAAATGTCTTAAAAAGGATATAAAAATGCACGTGTCGATTAGATTGAAAAAAGGTTGATTTTTTTTTATATTTTTTTATGAAAATAAACAGAATTTTTGACTGATTTGAAGCCCGAAGAAATTGAGGTTTGAGAACAAGCCAAAGAAAGCGGAAATGTCCTGAAATGGAGATAAAAATAAAAAAATAAAAATATTATTAAAAAAATCGTAAGGAATTTGTGAAATCCTCGGATTTAAAGATCATCTAGTGCGAATTACATTTTTGTAGAAAAATGTAGCCTAAAATAGTCTTGAATGTAAACTGCTGAGGGAAAGTTCAACTTTATTTGTGTTTTTTTAATGTTTTTTGAATTTCCCGGGGTTCAGAGTCCCTCAAATTTGAGGGTTTGGGGTCAAACTGTCCGTGGACAGTTTACCCCGAGCCCCAACCCCCCTTCCCCTGGAACTTAAATTTTACAACTGGGGCTATGGATCTCCTTGCAAATATTTTGGTAAGAATTTTTTTTTTAAATATTTTACTCAATTCAATACACTAGTGATAATTTGGCAAGGTAGACCCCCTAATTTATGTCAGAAATCAGTTAATTATTTGAGAAAATTTTCTAAAATATTGACTGAATAAGCGTAAGTTTAAGTTAAAAATACTGATAAGATTTTTTAGTGGCAGAACTCTAAATTGAGAAAAAGAATTTTAATCAAAATTATAAGATTTCAATTATATCTGTAAAATCTTCAATTTCAAGTTTTTAACGTATATTTTTCAGTATCCTATTCTATACATCACATTATACTTACATAATAATATATAGTTAGTGTTTTAAAAATTAGTGTTCAAAAATTTCCAAATTAAAGACTATTTTATACTATTTTAGAATTATAGCTATTTTATACTTTTTTAAGAAATTAAAGCCGATTTCTTTTACTACACACAAAATTATGATACTCTTTTTTAAATATTAGATTAGTAATAAACAGCTAGAAAGCTATTGTTTTAACTGCTACACTATAAAATCTTTCTGGTTAATGAATAGTTAAATTTATTAGGTATTACAAGAAAATAAGAAAATGAAAGTTGACAAATTATTAACAAAATTTTAATTAATTTTTAGAGGGAACATTTTTTCTTGTCACACACTACCCACTGCCAACCGAATATGGACCATTCCGAGCCGAGATCGAGGGGACTGAAGAAGAAACTAATGAAGAGCTTCAAATTGACCAAATCGACCAAATATCTCAAATTCCAGGTCAACATCCGTCTCCAGGCGACTCATCAAGGTCACGGTCACGTGTTACGGCCGCTGCAGAATTCTCATATTTTGAGCCTGAAGAGCGGGAAAATGATGCGCAGGCAGCACGTGATCTTTCAATTTCCCCCGTCCTAGGAGCCTACTACCATTACCCATCACCAGACACTGATATCCCACCAGAATTCCCAAGATCTGTGAGTATCCCACCAGAGGGCCCTGAAAACTATATAAGCCTTCTCCAGTCATTAAATCAAAGCTTGAAAAAAAGTCAACAAGAAATTAACCGCCAACAAGAAATCCTCGACCTGCCATATATTGATGATCTCAATCCAGATACAGTACCCGAATTCCCAGCGCTTTTTCAACGCTTTTCAACTTTCCCCAGACCTCGGCCAAGAGCCCTCGACTTTGATACGATACTTCAAAGAAATAGAAGGATTCGGATTTCATGCTGTGGTCAAGATAGTCGCTTCATTTACCTAGTTTATAATTTATTTGCAATTCTGTCGGATTTCGAAGAGGTTTTTATATTTATATTTTTTTATATTAGAGATTATAGTTATAGAATACTCGTAGCAAACTGAACTCAATGATTTTGTAGGTAAACCAAAACTATTTAAATCACTTAACATTAGAATTAGATTCAAATCCTTTGTTAGTTAATTTAGTTAACAATTTAGTTAAAGTTAGTTAACAATTTTTTGAACATTTTGACAAGATATAGAACTTGGAATACTTTAAAAATATCAAATGAAAAACTCTTAAAGTCCAATACTTATCATATCATGTATGTTGGACTTTGCCTGCAAGTTCGCAAGAGGCAAAAAAGCCAATTGATCATCCCGATCAAAAAACTAGAATGGAATAGATTATCCCTGTTTAGTAATATAAATACTTTGAAATTTTTATTATTGTTGTTATTTTTTCATTTATAGGAACTTCAGAAAGAGTTGGAGTCGAATGGAGGTGCTAGTGTCATGGGCAGAAGGCCTGAGGATGAAGCAGCATGGAAAAAACTCGAAGAAATGAACAAAAGGTGGCTCACCCTTAAGAAACGATCGATGGAAATAAGGTACATTTTTATTCAAAACTGCATATTTTTGGCCTTCGTAGATAGAGTCAACTATCAATAATATAACGTCTCTTATTTTTACGATTAGTTGACAAAATTTCATATTTAGAGCTGAAGGTCAAAATCATAAAAATAACTTAAATTTCTATTTTGAAAATTTCAGAAATCGACTCGAGACGAACGTTGAGCATTGGCGATCTCTACTTGCTTCATTAAAAGAACTGATTAACTGGGCCCTTGAAAAAACCGAAGAATTGAATATCCCTGAAAACGAGCTGGACCTCAAAACCCTTCAAAATCATATTGTAAAAATTCAATTTATCAAAAAAAAATTTTAAAATTTAATATTTAAACTGTTGTTTTTAAGGACGCTAATCGGATACTTCGACAACAACTAGAGAATAAACGACCAATTATAGAAACGGCCATTTTAAGCGGAAGAAATCATGTTGCAAATGAACTGCCTGGAGCTTTAAGTAACTACAGAATATTTTAACTACATAAATTCTTATACTAATATGTAATTTAATGTAAAATTTTATTATTTTTAAAGGTGAATCTCGTGGTCATCAAGCTGCAAAACAATTAACCAAAGATATTCGAACAGAAGTAAACAGACTGTCAGAGATTTGGTCCACTTTGCTTTCAAAATCTGCAAAAACTCAAAATTATTTGGAGGATAACTTTACTGTAATTCAAAATTTTTGTAAATTTTGCCTGATTTTTATGAATCTATTTGAATTTACAGTCATTATTAAAGTCTCATTCATCAGTGGGTCCACCCTGGGAACAGTCATTTACTCAAACCAGAGTACCCTATTATATTAAGTAAGGACATTGTATAGAAATCCATTTTTACGGTAAAGCTTTTTTATAAGGTACAGTCAATCATACCTTATAGAGAAAAATAATTTTTAAAGAGTCTATAAAGAGTGTCAGTCCTCAAGAGACACTTTTACTTGTATCTTTAACTATAAAGAAACCTTATAAGGAAGTTTTACAGTAATATTTTAAAATCTTATGCATTCAATTTTGACCAAAAAATTGTGATTTTGATCAAAATTATTTAAGTTAGTAGGTAGACACTTTAAAGTAAAATCAATTTTTTCTCAATATATTATATAATGCTAAAATATTTCAGCCATACGAGCAAAAATACTCAATGGGACCATCCAAAAATGAAGGAAACTCTGGAAGAATTGAAATCCTTCGACAGTATACGATTCTCAGCTTATAGAACTGCCCTTAAAATTCGTCATGTCCAAAAGTCAATTAAATGTGGGTACCTGTTAACTACCATAACTTAAGAGTTTTTTTATCAAAATTTTAAAAAAATGACATTTTAAATTCTAGTGGACAAATTAGAGTTAGCCAAAGCACTTGGAGTATTCAAACTGGAAAATAAAGGAGATCGACTTGTCGATGTTCCGGAAATCATTTCCAGTTTACGCGAGCTTTTGTCCGAGGACCCAACGGGGATTGACCTGACACTTAACTGGTTGCTAAATGTATTCGATTTCCAAAGATCAGGACTTATTTCCAATTTGTCTTTTAAAATTGGATTAATTCTACTCTGTGATGGAGATATTGAAGATAAATTCAAAAGTAATTATTCATTCATATTTCAATCACCTACTTAATAAAGTAAAGTTTCAAAATTAAATGTTCCAGAGGAACTTTGAATCCAATCCAATTCTACCACATTTAAAAGTTTTTTCTGTAGATAGGTATACCTATTCAATATAAGTTTTTAAAATAAAGCTTTTTTTATGGTATTTAGGTAAAAGATTTTAAACCTTTTATTAAACTTTATATTTTTCGATACAAAGTTAAGAACTGAGCTTGAATGTCTTGTCTAATCAGTTTTAAAGGATAAAATCTAAATCCATTTTCTAAGATTTAAGACTTACTGATTAGATAGTCTTAATGAATTTTTGAGAATTTGCCTCATTTTGAAAATATTTTGAAAGGATTTTGAGAATTAAAGTGAAATATTAAGAAAAAATGAAATATTTGCCTATATTTGTGGATTTTTACTTGTTCAACTGTATTTGAGATTCTGATTGAGATGTTTATCAAAATTTTTTCTGATTCTTTAAAGGTCTTTTTGAGTCGGTTGCGGACGTGAGTACAAAATTAATGGATGAAAGAGGTCTGGGAATTTTACTCAAGGATTGCCTACAGGTACATAATTTGAAAGATTAAGCTACTTCTATATGATTATTTGTTTTTTCTCAAAATTTTGATTGATTGATTAGTAAATAACCATATACGAGTATACCATTCATAAGCTCGTGTTTTATTTTAAAATTTCAATTATTTTAGTATTTATATTTCAATATACTTTGATTACACGAACTTTTTTGTTAAATACTTTAAATACTGTTAAATACTTTTTTGTTACCTACTACGAGTACGAGTAGTACAAAAACATAATGAAAATCTATTGGTCCAAACCTTCAATTTATATGTAACTAAAATAAGACAAAATATAAATCCAAAATAGAAATTTTTCATTCTGTAATTCACATTTTTCTTAATATTTTGCAGATTTTGATATAAAAAACAATAATTTAAACCCCGTAAAATTTCTTTATTTTCTATTTCCTAACTCCTATGATGCCATATGTTGGGTTCTAGTTTATTTTTTTCTCTTTTCAAAATATTAAGAAAAATGTGAAATAGAATCCAAAATTTATGTTTTTGGCTAATTCTACGTTAGCATTTATTTAGTAGCATTTATAATTTGGACAAATCGGTATTTATTTTTGAACAAATGGTATTAGATCAGTCGGTTTTTGGATCAGTCGAATGAGATTGAGTCGTTTTACGTAGGGTACAATCTGTATTCATATATACACGAGCTAATTTTTAAGAAAAAACAATTTCTCTAATAATGAATTTGATTTCTCAGATTCCGAAGGATTTGGGTGAGGTCGCCGCCTTTGGGGGTTCAATTAATGTCCAGCCATCAGTCAGATCTTGCTTTGAAAAATTTCCTACAAACCGAATTAAAGTACCTACAAATACTTGAAATTTAATGTTAAATATCAGTAGGTCTTTAATAATGATACTTTTATAGGAACAAAATTTTCTGGATTGGACTAGGCAAGAACCTCAATGCCTTGTTTGGATTCAAGTTTTTAACCGAATCGTCAAATCTGAGGGATGCCAGCATTTTTCTACGAAATGTAATTTTTGTAAAATGTCGCCAATCCTCGGACTTCGATACAGGTGTCTCAAGTGCTTCGTCAATTTGTGTCAAAATTGCTTTTGGTCTGGTCAGGTTGTGAAACAGCATAAATTAACTCATCCGATGCACGAATATGCTTCAGAAGTAAGTTCTGTACATAAAACAGGTCAAAAAAATACAAAAAAATCAGAAAAAAAAATCAAATTGTAATAGATTTGTACTTCAAAATGCAACTTTTTTTGAGAAATTATTGATACTTTTGCAAACCAAGTAAAGGTTCTAAAGCCTTTAAAGTAAATACAAGTTTAAAGTTTAAGAGCATTTTACAAAATAAAAGAATCATTTTCAAGATTTTATTATTAATATACCTTTTGAATTACTTTTTTAGGCAACTTCTACAGATAATTTAAAGGATTTTGGTCGTGCCATAAGAAATAAGTTTAGATCAAAGAAATCTTTAGAAAAAAAACGAAAATTGGGATACTTGCCGTTGACTTTGAGGGCTAAGACCCCGACAATGGACACCATGGATCTTGGACAAAGTTCACCAGAAGAACCCACGGAAATCGAAGTCGAAATTAACTCACCTGCCTACACTGAAGAGATACAATCCTCAAGTTTTTCCCCAGATTCGTAAGTCATTCAATGAAATACAAGTAGTACCTACCCTTTTTAAAAGCATCAGAAATTTAAAAAATTTAATAAAATACAACTTAAATGTTGATTCCTAATATATTTTCAATTTTTGGTCAATTTTTTTAACAAAGATAATTTGTAATTGCATGTAAATATACTAGATTAATTTGTATCACGAAAAACCTAACTAATTTTTGGAAAACCTGTGGCAATTTTATGCACCCTACAGATAGAACTTTATAGTTCAATTATTTAGATACATGTAAATAAAGTAAAATTTTGGCCTGAATTTCACTTAAATGTTCTCCTAATCCCGATTTCAAAATTTGGCTTTTCAGAACTGAATTAGCATATGAAATCATATGAACCCTAATTTTAAGGAATTTTTACCTATAGTATGATTCTTAACTGGGCACATTTTATCTTTAAAATTTAATAATTTTTATTATACTTATAACTTTTAGTGGTGAAGAACATGGTCTAATAGCTCAATACTGCCGGTCAATTGAAAATGAGCAAAAAGAACCTCCAAATGATCCCGAGAATCCTGAAGAAATTATCTAAAAAAATTGCTTATTTTGTACAACTTTAAGACCTTTTAACTTATCTCAATCAATTTGAAAACCTATACCATTCTACTAGATATTTTACTAATTTGTGAAATCTAGGATTTTAAAATTGAAAGAATACCACACATATTGTATGGGGACATTGCCTCCAGTCCAATTTGGCTGAAATCTGTTCCAGCCAAACACTTCATTCTGCACAACTTTCCATTGGGTCATAAAAATATTCGTTAAACAGATTTCCAAAGTTCAAGAATTTTTGAGATTTTTTTCAAATAAACACGCCATTATCTCTGGCGCCTTAAAAGATAGAAGAAAATGGCTTGCACCCCTGAAATCAAAATGATATTCTAGGTTATATTTATAAGCGTTTTTGGATTTTTCGAAAATTTAAAAATATGATATTTAAAATTTTTTAAATTTGCTAAAGTTGTGAAGAATGAAGTGATTTCACTGTGCCAGATTTCAGTCAAATCTGGCACAGATTTCAGTCAAATCGGACTAGATATCACCATACTATCTGTTTAAGAAAGGAATACCTCGATTTAGATTGTAGAATCTTAAGGATTAGCTATAGAATGACAATTCTAGTGGTAAATTTTCGTATAGTTTTAGATTTACAGTAGTTTCATTAATTTTCTGATTTTGAACTCGCATTTCCAATGTATTTTATTTCACTCAGGACAATTTTTTATTAAACTTTTTACAATAATTAATAATACATAATTTAAGCTTATCTATAATTATAATTTATAATATATTTCAATTAAGTATAAGGTATGCTTACAAGTACCATTAGTTAAAAGTACCTAGTACTTATTTATTTGTCTAGTAAGTCGTATTGTTCTAAAATAATTCCACAATTTAATGCCCTAATTATCTAATTATCTAATTTATGTGTATATTTTTCTATGTGTTTTGTTACTTAATTAGTAAAATGTACTTACTACTTACTACTTACTACCAATACTACAACCTACTATGTACTATGTACTATATAATGTGTAACTTATTTACAAATAAAATAATCATTACAAAAAGCAAAATCTTAATTTATGTACAATACATATCATCTAACTTAATTTGAAAGTCAAAATTTTGGTTCTTATCCTTAAATTGCTATACAGAGGTGTATGGAAAACGGAAAATATATTTATAGGCTGTATTATATTAAAGTACTTTGAATTTTTTAACAAGTATTATATGAAATCAATAGAGAATTTAACGGAGATCACAAAAATGAAAACCGTTTGATGGTAATATTAACAGATCAAAAGTTATAGGTCAATGAACTTTGACTTTCAAGACATTTTGACACATTTTATGCTCATTTTTTTCAAGTTTTTATGTCTCTCATATACTTAACGTAGTAATTTCAAAGTTTAGTGACCTACAACTTTTGACCTGTTAATATTACCATCAAAAGGTTTTCAGGTTTGTAATCTCCCTTAAATTATCTATCGATTTCATATAGCAAATTGTAAATAAATTCAATACATACCTTACAAAATAACACAGTCTAAATATTTTCGATAATCCTCAATACTTGCAATTAAGTAGAAATTTTGGAAATTTTAGCTTTCTAAAAAAAGGTAGGTAATTTAAAAACAACCAAATTTTACCGTTTCAGATACAAAATATCCAAAATTTTTATATTTTTATTGTTTATAAATTTATTTTTCAAGTAAAGCTATATTTTAATTGACTTTTTTTTTTGGCAATTTTTCATGCTCTAAAATCTAATCAAAATTTCAAAAATTTGTAAAAACTTGATATTTCTAATTTTTATATATTTTATATATTTTTAGATCACATCACAAAGGAAGTGGAAGGGTTCATTTTTCTCGTATTGTTTTCAGTTTTTTCTTAATAAATTTTATAAATTTTTACGCATTTTTAGCCCTGTTTTTTGTATCGTAATTGTAATTATCAGAATAGTAGTAAATGTCAATAGCACCTGAATCATCAATTTTTTAGTTTAAAAATATTTCTAATCAAAAATCTGATTGATTCAATCTATCAAGTATAATCTATATACTTATGTAAAATATCATTAAAAATGCTTTTTTATATCAGTTTAATTGGCTTGTTTTATGATCTCTCTAATTTCTGCACTTTTTTAAGCGTGTTTTATTTATCCTACAAAATTTGAGTGTATTGCTTTAATCAAAATTGTTTGTGAATTGTACCCTAATTAGTAATAATATGACCATTTGTGATAAAATGGTACCTTTGCCTAATTCATATATTATACTCATTTCTTGAGCTTTATATTTTTTAATATCAGTATATACCTATTAAAAGTAACTTCATTTCGAAATCCAAATTCCTTATTTTGATTTCAAACTATCCATGATTTCAAATATTGAAAAATATGAATTCAAATCGAAAAACTTGAAATAAGAATTTAAATTTACATTTAGATTTTTCGATAAAAAATCAGTAGGGAAGTCCTTTGATGACCTTGGAATAAAGATATTTTGGAAAAAGCTCTGAATTCTTATGAGATTTATCCTGCAATATTTGCAAGTTACAAGGGACCTTTAGTTTCTAAAATTATGTCTGTTTTTGGGCAACTCGGTATACTCGTGCATAAGTAATAAGTACGGGTTTCCCATAAACGTATGGCAAAATGTTTAAGCTATATTATAGTGCGACCATATCAGATTTTTGAACAAATATAATAGGGAATCGATAGAGAATTTAACTGAAATCACGATTCTGAAAACTGTTTGATTCTAAGTTGAACAGGTCAAAAGTTAAAGGCCTTTTTTCATTGCAGAAAAATTAAAATAGGCTAAAATTGCTAAAAAAAAGTTTGAAATATTAGAATT
>JAQIXA010001026.1:0-30169 GCA_034699045.1 Nanhermannia cf. coronata Gr-Ori-00579
AATAAAATAAGAACTATTAAAATTAAACTATATTTATATAAATTATCTTGTAATCTGAGGGTGCGGGCTTTCGTGAGGGTAAAACCGTTTTATTTTTTGATATAAGCCCGATTTTCGCTCGGTCGGTCACAAATATATTATACTGGTATACCAATTATTATGTATAATGTCGACTGTTAAGTGAAAATTGCCTTATCTCGATTTTTTGTCAAAAGCAAATTGGTCTAACTCAATTTTGTTATTGAGAAAAATGGGATTTTGATATCACAAAATAGCAAAAACAATCGTCAGGAAGAATGATTTTGCGTTTTTTTTTTGAGAGAAATCAACTTTTTGGAAATATAGCAAATTGCAATTTGATAAAAAATCGAGATAAAGCAATTTGTCACTTAATAGTCGATGTATCAAAACTAGTGGGTTTTTTACTCATAAGTATAGGAAAGTATTAAAACTGTACTTGAGATCCAAAAAAAACTGTAGGTACTTGAGTTTTGAAATTTTTCCAAAGTAGTATGAAATATGTCTTAAACGTACGAGTATTGAAATTATCTTAAAGAAATTATCTGATTTTCCAAACATTTTCGGAAGTCTCAAATTTTAAGAATTTGAGAATTTCAATTTTTAAGAATTTTAAGAATTCCATAACTTTTTTTTAAATCTTAGTGTATTCTGATTTCTGAGAGTATTCTCAGATTCTCATATTTTAATCTTCAGTTTGAAATTTTATTTTAGTCAATATGATTATATTCTGAAAGATAGTATGTATTACAAAATTTCAAAATGAGGAAAATATCGCCTCTAATGAATAATTTTAAAGCTGTTTTTCAATATTTTAGGCCCGAAAAATAAAATACTTTGAGTTTTAAATGCATTTAATTTTTGCAAATTTTGAGAAAATTTCGAGACTTACGATTAGTCATCTTTCATCCAAATCAATAATATAGGTAATAGGCTAATAGTTCAGTAAAATAAAGTCAGAAATGGAAAGGTTATCTTGTGATTTTAATGTTCTTTATGTTTTTTATATGAGGCACAATATATGTTTTAAAAAAATATGTAATTACCTTGAAATCCTTAAGGATCTTCTTTCAAAAAATTTTCTCAATTTCTGGACAACTTTCTTCAAAATTATCAAT
Source organism: Nanhermannia cf. coronata Gr-Ori-00579 (assembly GCA_034699045.1). NCBI lineage: Eukaryota > Metazoa > Arthropoda > Arachnida > Sarcoptiformes > Nanhermanniidae > Nanhermannia > Nanhermannia cf. coronata Gr-Ori-00579. Next base: position 1,137 of record JAQIXA010001026.1, read on the forward strand.
AGATTTTCAAGAAAATTGTCAAAATCTTTGATAATTTTGAATCAGAAGTTTAATCTTTAGTAATTTTTTTTTAAAATTCGCCTTGAATACAAGGGGAAAGCAATAAATTCGATCCTTGGGCGGGAAAACGATAATTTTTTCAATTTTTTTTTGATATTCTTAAAATACCAACCTTTTTTAGGAAAACACAACGTTTCTGGAGTTTCTGGAGGGACTCTTTGCCCTTCAAATAAAATTCCGAAATTTGGGTCTCAAAAACGCCTAAAACGGTCTCTTTCAATTCATTATCACTGGAAAATCTTCTTCCCCTGAGGGATTTTTTTAAAAGTGGAAAGAAATAATAATCACATGGAGCTATGTCTGGAGAATAGGCTGGATGAAGAAGTTCATCGAATCCCAAGCCCCTCAGAGGAGCCACTGAAAGATAAGTACCACCTTTTAACAAAAAAAAATCTGAAGGGGCATTATCATAATGAACTATCTTTAGCTCATTATAAATTTGTGTTGGAGTTTGACCTTTTAATGGCAAAAACTTTAACACTGCTCGGTACTCAATTTTCCTATTTTCCATTTTTTTCTCGACATGCTGGACAAAAACCTGGATAACTTTTTACTCTTAAGACTTCTATTTCTAGTTTTTTGTACTTAAGGGTTTTAAGGATTGGACTATATGATACAGGTTTTAGTTTTAAACTGAATTCTCTTTTTACCCCTAAACGGGCGAATACTTTACTCGGCCCTCGTACATATCCTACATCAGAGTATTGCAAATATTGCATGAAAAATAAGAATAGCTGTAATATAGTGATATACAGGTACAGGTTCTACTAAATTACGAGTAGGGTAGGTTTGATACCGTATACATATGATATATAAACGAATCATTACATAAATCTAAACTAATATACTGATAGATACATAGTCATTACGAAGATAGATGTTATATAAGTATTGGTACATACCATATGTAATTGGTTATAGGTAAGATAAAGCAAATATTTACAATTTGAATTAGTTTTTGTTAAATAATAAATATTTCTCATATCAAATCCCTCTGGGAAGTATCGATATTTGCTTCAGATACTTTTCTAATTTTAATTACTCATTATATTATCAGTAGGGTAGGTACATACCTATATTTCTACTTATTTTAAATCAAGCTTGTAAAGTGAAAATGTATGACTTTAAATTTCGGTACCTGAATTGTCCTCACAGTAAAATCTTTCTATAAAACACTCATATTTTGAAAATGAACTTTTAAAAGAAAGATATAGATCAGATTTAAAATCCTTCAAGCATATTTTTTTAATTCAAAATGTATGATTTAACAATATTAATAATGAAAATAGAAAATTGGTTATTTTATTACCATTGAAATGAATCTTCTTTAAGGGACTTTAGAAGTTAGATATAGATATAGATATAGATATCATAGTTATAAAGTGCGACTTTCGTCATGTTGAAATTTATTACAAAAGTATTTTTTAATTCAAGAAGTACTGATGCATAACTGGTACTTCGATATTGGAAAAATCTATTTCTATTTCTACAAACACTTTCTTTTTTTGTTGATAAGGCACAATTTCGTCAAATGAAATTACATTAAAGTACCTTATATATCAAGTATCTAGTAATAGATCTATGTATGTAGGTACGGGTAAAATATCTAAGAATAATACCATAAGTATAAACCTAGTATAAAGCTCCTTAATACTTGGATTCTGAATCCGAGTAAAGGCAGGAAATTCTTATAATAATTTTTTGCTTACAGGGGCAATTTAGAAACGATTTTGAATTGATTATAGTCATTTCCAGGTTATTTAGATTAACGTACAGCTATCTGCCCAATAATGATTACGCAAAAAAATGGATTTTTTATCCTGTCTAAAACTTTTCCCCTGGTCATTTGTCACCTGTTCTTTTGATAATCTTTATCTCAAGATTTGTAACTTAACTTGGAACTCAAGTCAAAAAGTTTTCAAAAAAGTGTGATTTTCCAACTTATCTCATTTTGTTCAGATATCAGTATAAATAGAATAAATGATTACAAGCGAATATGGAAATCACTTGTAAAAAAATATTTGATAAAATCAGAGATCTGTAAATGTCATCTAGGAAAATTCTATATATCCTTTTATATGCTTATACTACAGTATAGTTCTTAACTAATATTCTCAAATGTTTATTTATGAATTTTTGTTCTTTAATAATGTAGAAGAAATTCAATTTTCTATTTTTATAAAAGACTTGAAAGTTTTTATTAGAATAAAACTTTATAGTTAACCATATAATTAACATAATAAGTACTTTTAAGATGGTTTAATATAGCATAAAAAACCATCTAATCTTATGGACAGCATGGTGAACTTAAAATTCCTCGTCGAAGTCGAAGTTCGAGCCATTTTTGTTGATTTGGAACGTACATTTCTGGTGGGATATCATCCTCAGGGGTGCTTGAGTTCTCCGGTGAGGAAATGGACGAACCTGGAAATTACACAATTATAATAATCATAAATTCATAAATTCTGAGATTTTGCTTATACATAGTTATATGCAATATGTACTACTTGTATTCTGTACAGTTAATTGATACTTAATTTAGATTTGAGATAGGTAATTTAACAAGATGAATTAGTGATGAGTTTCGTCATAAAGATTATTTCCGGTCTATGGTCTACCCAGGAAATCTTTTAAACCCTGCCTACCGACATTTATTTATTTAGCTAAGGATACATAAATAGAGATTTATGGAATAAATTGAGAGCATAGACTTGTACTTTTTTTTATTTCAGTCGTTTTATGTTTTATCCTCTTATTTAACTGTCTAGCATGATAAAGCACTTTGGTCTCTCAAAAACCATTCCTGGGCATATTTTTTCTTCCCCTCTATTTGTCGTCATTCTATTTCCTCCTGTATTGTATCATCATCTGGACATTTGATTGAAAACAAATGGTCAATCAAATTTGAACAAAGGTTTTAATCTCTATTGATTCACCAGATTTCATTTTTCAATACAAAATTATTAGATTTCAAGAATTTACTTCATTTTTTTAAATAAATTTTTTTTAAACTTTGCCGTTCAACATTAAAATCAGATTTTGGCCTTATTTTTATACGTATATTGTGTAGTGTATGTACCTTAATATATACCTAACATTAAAAAGCTGCTCAGGTTCATATCATGACTTGATATGAACCTAATAACTTGAAATTATACTGTATAGGATAGCTTGAGATTTTTGATATAAATTTGAATAATCGATATCGATGAAATTTGAAATAAATCGATACCTTGGGATTGATTGATTTTTTTGAGCATTTTTTTCATCATATTTTTCATTTGACACATCGATTCAGAGATTATTTTCACATAAGAATTTTAAGAGCCAACTTTTAATAGAAAAAAAAAGATTGACAAGAAATTCAATTCAGCCGGGAAATTCTGTCGACTTGTAAAATTTATTATTTATTTTTACGTGTCCGTAGGAGTACTAGGATAAGGCACTTACTTCTTATATTACATTTTTTACCACTAGTGATTCTATTTTTATTGATATTTTACTTCATTCTTTCATTTATTTTTATTTAAAGGGAAAAGCAAAGGTATTCAAAGTACCCTTATACTTCTATATTAGGTAAGTACCTACCTAGTATCTACCTAGATACTACTAGTACTGTCCTTTGTGTAGTACAGAAGATGTAAAGGAAAGTTTTCACTTTCGCAAAGAGAAATTTTATAGTCTTGAATTGAAGGACAAAACATAAAGGTAGCTACCAACTACCTATTTATACTCGTATGTATATGTATGTAATGTAATGTACAATTGGAAATGGTGAATTCAATACATGCATTTGGTTTCGAGTTTGCAAAAAAAAAAAAAAAAAATCTTACTTTTTTGTGAGAGTAAGGTAGGGTAGTAAAATGTCAAGTAGGTACGTAGGTAGGTATATTACTTTAACATTCTAAAGATATTTTGGTTTGGAAAAAATGAGAACATTACTTTCTGGGAAAAATCTCAAGTTTTCACCTACTGGTAGTGAAAGCCATGGCTCATTGCTTTCCAGCAGTAGGAAAGGACTCTTTATTTATGGCCTTAAAGAAATTTTTAAATATACATTAAGTACACACATAAAGATACACTATATACATAATACATACCTAATATGTACTACTTATTATGTATTAAATACCTGCATACACAAGTACTAGTGTAGTTATACTTGTACTTCTACTATCAGTATATGGTATGGAGTATATATGAGCAGATACAAATTGAAACCTTAATCTTAAGAAATTTAAAATCTTTTTTTAGTAAAATATAATCTGAGGTTATATCTGTACATAGCAGAAAAATTGATAAATTATACCCTACATTATTATAGTGTAATAAAGTGCAAGTCAACTAATCTGATCCGATGAAATTTTGAGAATTATCTAAGCGAGTTTTCTGTATATATGAGTAAAAAAGGGATCAATTTTTGAAATACCTATCTAGGTACTATTATTATATATGCACTTATTGTAAGTATTCAAGTATTTTCGAATCTCTAAAAAGTTTCTAAGCATATTGAATATCAGTAAAAGGATAGAATAAAGGAAGAGGAATTTATCTTTGGTAAATATTTTTTCAATTCACTGTAGGTACAGTACAATAAATAAACCAACGCTTACTGATATGGATTTTTCGATATTCTACTCGTAAATATTCAGCTTAGGTAGATATTTTTTTTAGGTAGGTACTCAAAAGTGTTTAAATCTTGTGAAGAATAAGATTAATCGAATTTCATAGTGGGGATGCAATTTTATTGAACTTTTTGTTAGAATACCTAGTAGGACCCTACTTATTATCGCTTAACCTACACTATTACATTTTTTACCTGAATTTGAAGGTGCAACTTTTCGACTCCTATTGTTACTCTGTCGATCTTTGTTCCTTTTTTGATCCCTTTCCTTATTTTCTGAATTCTCTGATTTTCCAACACCAAGAACATCACCTGGAGAACGTAGTAATAGGTAGGCGACACCCTCACACTTCTTCAGAACTTCCAGCTGAAGAATGGCCTTCCTTGCTTCGGACTCCAGCTCTGTATCATTACGAATCCAATCTCGAAGTGATAAAAAATCCCTGAGTAATTGTCTATAATATTTGAATTTAGTTTTATCATTAGCTATTTCAGTTAGTTATATAAGTAAAAAAAACTAGATTCTTTTATATAACTTACACTGCACCCCATTCACTAGAAATTAAAATAAAATCATGCCAAAAATACTAGTATTATTATTAATTAATCTACTAATTTTCCTCTTTAGAAACCTGAAACGTATTTTTCTTTGAAGTATAAATTGAAGCCAGGCGTCGCAAGCGGCAATAATGGCTTGCTTTCCCATGGATTCCTGTACAGGCCCTGGGAGTAATTCTACTGAGGAGGTCGTCACTGGTTCTAGGATACGATCTATATAAAATTTTCAAAATATAGTCCAATAAATTGTTCTTAAATAAGATATTAATTAACTAATTTACTTGTAAAATGTATTAATTAGATTTACTTATAAAAGTTTTAACATAAGGTGAAGGGCGATCGGATCCTGACCCAGTATTCTGACCAGTACCTCTCTATAAATTAAAAAAAAACGCAAATTAGTTGGAATAAGTATATGATTTGTACAATAATGTGTGTTTAATTAATTTACCCAATGTGATGCAGCAGGCATTGAAGATTGAAGTGTGGCTAAACTAAGTGTACGACAAACTGGACCCACTGCCATCAACAGCTCATCCGGTGTTAACTTTAATTAAGATTTATTTAAACTTTAAATAATTTTTTCGATCGATGGTTATATAATTGACGGCAAACCTGAAGTTTCTGTATTGATTCTGATAGATCATCAGCACACATTTGCCTGTACATGGCACGAAGTTTTATGGAAAAGCTATCACTATTCAAGAGGATATCTCGAGTGATGAGAACCGACTACAAGATCAAAAAAAAATATATTAAAACAAATAAAAAAAGTCGGGGTTAGGCACCTTGTGAGATTTGATGAGTTGAACAACCAGTGCAGAATCTCTCTGAGAACATGCAAGGAATTGAGGGATAGCCCAGGCATTCAGCCAAACCTTGGTCCTTTTGACAATCCAGGCTTTGAGGTAGGCGAGCGTCGCCTCGAGGCGAAAGAGCACCTGAGCCTCATCAGAAAGCGGTTCTTCTTCATTGGACACGGATTGTCGAAGAAATCCACCTGGGACGTTCGAGGTCGTGTCAATGAGCGTCAGTGATGTGGCTACAATTTCTCCAAATTTCGAGCCAATTTCAGTGGCCCAGTCGGAAGGTGAGAGTTTTTTTCCATCAGCCGGTAACTGGACATGTTCTGGTCGCTTCATCTTGCTTGCAATTTCCAGCCCATTTTGCATTTTCTCATCCCAATTGGCAAGCAATGAGAAGGAATGAAATGATCCACAAATCGACTCCAGGGCCGACCATAATGGAGATAAAATACTTCCTTTAAAATATAAAGAAAAATAACATTTTACATCAAACATTGCCAAAAAAACATGGTGATACATATTATAATGATCACTGCAAGACTCTCACATTTCCTTAAAAGAATTTTCTTTTAAAATTTATAAATTCTTATAACGAAATCTATTTTTTAAAGGACAATTATTGGTATAAGGTAAATATCTAAATTTTTTGTTATTAATGAAATGAGGAATATTTTGAAATGAGTGAAGTACTTTGTACATATTACATGCATGCTACAGTATTTACAGTACCCTAAGTAAAAATTGTGTAGCTGAAATACCACAAAAAATTACCGGGAAACTAAAAAATCCCTGAATACTGATTGTGATAAGTACCCTATACATTACAAATATAATTATTTATCCCTCATTCATAATGTAAACCTACTATTTTAGATGTTGAAAATTACTATTAATTAGGCTTAAGAAGTTAGTTAAAAAAATCTTACTAGTTTTTAGATAATCAATTTTTTTCATTTTTATGATTTTGTAAGATTAGTAAATGTATAATATCAGTGTAGGTTATTAGGGTACTGCAAATAAATTAAATATACGAGTAGGTACTTTAGAAATAGAATCGTGTTAATAGTAGGTACCTTGTGTGTGTTTAGTAAGTGAAATTGAACTTTTCATATTAACAAAGTCATCAACAGGTTCAAGAACTAGAGGGATATGAGCTGGCAAGATTCCCCATAAAAGTAAATCCTCGGAGATTTCTCCCACAAGGGACCAGAGGATCTCGTGGAAATAATTGTACAATTTTGTTCGAGCACTTTTTGTTAATCTCTGATCCCCATTTTCGGCGATTTTAACAGCACCTTTGCCCAAAATATTTGGACAATGGGACAAAGCCTGAGCCAAAGGGGCCAGGTGGGAATCCTCGACCCCAAAACAGATCTCAAACTGCTCTGTCGAATGGGAATCAAATGTGCTCACTGCAAACTTTTGTCCAGGTGATCGACGAGATCTGGAAATCCCCTGCTGAACTGCCCGAGTAAATTTAACTCCTGCAAAACTAGCCCTTTTGTGGCTCAAAATTTGGAGAATCCTGGTCGATGGGAATGGTTTAAGTGCGAGCCTCAAAAGTGGAGAATCATTTCTGTTTGCAGCATTCACTTGCACAAGAATTTTGACCCTTTTTCTCATCTCATCTGAACTCACTTTTTTACCCGAAGTTTCTGCTGGTTTGTTTAATTTTTTTGAAGTGGAAGAAAGTTGTGCAGGTGTTGGAAGAGGTGATTGAGGTGCTTGTATTTTATTGGCCAGGGCAATTTCTTCTTTGATTGGAGGGGATTCGAGAGACCAGGCAGTTTCGAGACACTCGTTGTACACCTCGGAGAGTAGGAAGACATCTTGCCAGAATGAAATGACGTACTTTTCTTCGTCAGCCTCGTCAGATTCCCAGTGGTTGGGACTTGAAAGTAGTTGAACGGAAGTTAGAATCAACTGGTTTACCCCGTGCAAAATTGTTAGATGGTCGTGAGCCACTTTTCTTTTTGCTTCTCGTAACTACAAAATATAAAATGAAATCATTTAAAAGAAATGCATTACTCTAGAATATACAATAGATAAAGTATAGCAAACTGAACTTTTTTGATTTGATTATATTTGGATTGACAAGTTCAAAAAAGCACAATACATATTATAATTGTAATTAGCCAAGTAAAATAGTGGCAATTAAAAATATTGATATGTCGTAGACTTATATAAAATTCAAACTATTTGTAACATAATAAGCTCATTATTAGTACCTTCATTCTTTAAATTACAAAAAATGAAGAAAACTAGTCAAGTACTTAGGCTTAGGATTAGTACATAGGTACCTATATAGTCTTTATCGTTAGCTTGTGCTTGTATATTGGTACTTGTGAAATATTTACCTACCTTTGAGTATAGGACAAGTTTGCATTGTGACTGGAAGACGACAATATTGCTATATTGTCTTTCAATTTCTCCGATAATCTCACATATACTTTTAAGGCCGTTTATGAAAGGCTGAAGGGTAACCCAAAAAGGGCCCTTATCTGATAGCGTTTTAATCTCGGATTTGACGGCGGAAAGCTTCGTTTTGGAATTAGCAGTTCTTTCACCACCCCCAATCGGGTCAACATACTGAGCCTGAAGTTCTTGGCGAAATTGCCCAAGCACCGATCTTAGACAGAAAATGAAGTCCAGGGCCTCCTCGTGCACATTTCCAAGTTGGCGGAGTAGCTGAATGCATTCAATATTTGGTCCAGTCTCAAATGGTGAACCCCTTTTCGGGACATTTAACCCGAGGGCTTTTTTGGCTACTGGACTGTCAACATGACCACTGACAGACAGCTTGGGTGTCTTCACGCTCCCCTTTGAGTTATTATTGTGCTTCACATCCGGTTTTTTACCCGAACGAGGTCTTGAATTTTTTTCCTCATCACCGGACTCTTCTGAGGCATTTTCACTTTCACTTTCAAAATTTTATTTTTATTTTACTTTCTCTAAAACCAAATAGATAATTTCTTTTTCTCCAATTTTATTGACCAATCATCAAATACTTCGTAAATTACCTACCTAAAGCTTTGATTTTATTAAAGAAATTAGATTTTCTGATTGAGAAATAGTTTAAGTACCTAAATGAAATGAAATAAAATAAAATACTTAGCTCATTATTCAATAATTTTGCTTTTGCTGAAATTCCCAATACATATTGTACTTGTATTAAAATCCATTTTCAAATATAAAATTACTTATTGCTTAATTTCCATTTTTTGTACACGCAATTTTTGCATTTGATCAATTGATCAAATTCAATTCTAATAATTAAGTGATTGTAAATTTCAAATCATTAACATTAGTTTATCAATATTGAAGATGTTAAAGTAAATATAGCAAAAGTGTCTAATTTTCAAATTTTTAACAGAAAGAAATATATACATATGGCCCTATATATATAAAAGATCATCCTAGACCTTTTTCTATCATGTTCTATAAAGATCATTCACAAGTGATGATAAGCGATTTTATTTAGCTGCTATGATTTTCTGATCCTTTGCTTTGATCTGGTCTGACACTCAATTATACACTTAAATAGGCCACCCTTGATCTTGAATGATATACCTAATGTACAAAGATCAATAAAACAAAGAAAAGAAACAATTTTTTATTTTTAAGGGGTATTTATTTGTAGTTAGGTACTTGTTTAAACCTGTCTGTTTTAAAAGATCCTTGTTAAATCAAACTCTCTGTTTACGCATCAAATCAAGAGGATATTATTGTGTCAAAATCAGAGAAAAATCTGGTTCTAGAGAAAGTGAAATAGAGAAAGCGAATTTGAATATTTTGCACTTTTCATCTTCATTCTTTTTTGCTCTTGTTTCTGAATTCTTTCCACTCTTGGAGCCTCGAGAGCCTTCACTATTGCTCATTTCTTCCAGCCACTGGACAGCTCGAGGTCATTTTTTCAACACAACTTGACCATTATGACAACTACAAAAACCCAATAGCCGTATACTTTGTAAGCAGTAGTCAAATTTTTATATTTCTTCTAGCCACTAGACACACCTACATTTCACAGATTCACAATTGCCTTATAGGTATAGACATCTTAATTTCTCAACTATAAATACATAGGTAGGTATAGGTAGTATTTTCTACCAACTTATCTAGTTCATTTTCACTTTTAACAGATTTCAATTTAAAGTAAGGCTGTCGGAAAAATCTTTTGTCTTAGGTACATATTGCAGTATATCCAGGTGTGTTTTTAGAACGGGTAGACTTAATGGACTATTTAATAATTTGGTGGCAGACAAGATGTTTCGGTCGTCACAACCAAAAAAACCGTCCCGGTTTTTTCTTCACATTTTATTTGATCGACTAGCCTTCACATAATCTACTATCTGTATGTATAAATGAAATGAAATGAGAGAAAAATCATGCCTACTTGCCTGGACATAGCACCTATATTATGTACCTCTACTACAAGTATGTATAACTACTGGAGAACATACTCGTAAGCATGAATTAATAAGTTTTAAACCATTCCACAGTAGTATATATAAGACCTGGATAAACCATATCCCAAGTTTAGGAGTCAGTCTAGGTAAATATTATTGGTTTATGCAGTCAAGGAAACCAGGACATACAAAATTTGGATAGGCCTACAGCTACCTCAGTCCAGAGCCGCATAATTCTCCATATAAATATACATAAATAAAATCTAGTCTATTGGTAGTAGGAGTAGTAGATTAAATATACAATTGTTACTGTATATTTACTTATAAGTCGTATATCATCCACTACTTATACATAGTGCAGTACATATAAGAAAAAGTAAAGTCAAAAAATCGAATCTAGGTAATCGAAATAATCGTCGTCGCACCAACCTAGATAATTTCATACTTTATTTCTTCATACCACATGACAAGGCCTAGACATCATAAATAAAATTATTTGAAAACAGTTCCATTTATTCAAAATCCTAGTGCTAAATTATTTTAATACTACCTGCTACTTTTATATACATAAATTCTAATTTTAATGACTTATTGAATCTGATACGGATCAGAAACTTTATAATCGAAGAAATTTGAATTTTTCTTGCACATTTTTACAAGAAATAAAACACTTAAACCTGGTAGTTTTATTAAAACATTTTCCCCAAGAAATTATATTCTGAAAAATTCTGAAGAAGTATGCATAAAGTACTTGTAGAATTTACATCATGATCATAATCATATGGCTTATTTTATATATGAAATGCAAGAAATTCATATTATGTAGAATTTTGAAAGTTTTCAAAAAAGTTTTTTCAAAGAGATATACCTACCTAATTCTATTCTATAATTCTATAATTCTTTCTTACTAGGCTACAGACATTAATATTTTAATTTTTCAGTTTTTTTTAGTTATTTTAATCAGTTTTTTCTATTTATTTATCACTGATTTTTTCAAATATGATCATGTACTCGTACTTAGGATTAGTGGTGTAATTTTCAATTTCAGTCCATTGGGAATACCGTATACGAGTAAAATAAAGGGATATTCTAATACATACTGTCTAATACATACTTAAGTATACTGTAGTAAGTATAAAACTGTATAAAATATTCTATATTCTTGAGCTAATAAAATGAAAAGCATTAGAGTGCAATGAGGTAAGCTGAGGAGTGTACTTTTCATGCCAAATTTCATTTTTGCCAAAAAACGACCATAAAAAATACACAAAAAAGAGATTTTTAGTTAGAAAAAAAGAGAGAAATGGTCTCTTTGATTGACTAAATAATATAATACCCTATATATTATATGGTACATGTTTATAAAAGCATACCCTGCTTAAAGGTATATTACCTACTTCTATATCCGAAGGATATGTATAGGGTACTACTTTCCTTTAGTAGGTTTGTACTTTTAAACTAGTGTAGCTTATTTAATCAAGTGGTTGCGCAACTTGAATTATCGCTTATTTTTATTTAAAAAACAGATTCATTCTTCTTTTTTAATTTTGACTCAGGCTCAAATATGGTAATTCCGTAAATTTTGTCACTAGGTCGCCTTTTTCTTTTTCCCACTTTTCTAATCTATACAGTATCAGTATACTCAAGTTTAGATCTTTACATAGGGATCATTTCAATCCTTCGAAATAGAAAAACACATTTAACCTGGTAATTAAAATTGCTTAAAATATACTTTCAAATATGCCTAAGGTAACCACACTATTTTCGATCTCTTACGATAACCTCTTCATGGTCAAATCGGGCTAAACCCGATAAGCCCGACAATGCTAGTACAAATCAAACTGATCTTATAACAAGATCTTTGAGAGGAGATATTATAATAAACAGAGAGAAAGAGAGATCTGACGTTTCTGTCGGCAGTTATTGTATAGAGATATTTTCATTTTCATGAAGTCTACCTTTCCTGTCTAATTCTATGAAGTCGAGCCAAGGGAAAAGTATCGAGGTGGAAATTAGATTTACATATCATTAGTTCGATGAATACATCAAAAACCACAAAATCCTCAATATAACTTATATTATACACTAGATAGGGCACTATATATAGATAGGCATATTCGGGAAAAATCGGTAGGGTTTCTCTAAAATAAGTTTTATAAACTTTCTGCTAGGACAAAAATGTTTAAAAATGCCTTTTTTACTTTAATTCAGCTGAATACAGTATATACCCAACTTTCGCATTCACAGTCGAAAATAAATTAATAAATGGATATTTTACCTAATCTGACCTATGCCTAGATAATAATCATCTACCTACAACTACTAGATTTCAATTACTTAACAGTAATAGATATCATAAAAACAAATATTTTGTCGTAGTACCTATACTAATTACACAAGTATTGATAATTTTGATGCTTAATTTGATTAAAAAATATTAGATAAGTGTAACCTTCAGAAATATTTGAGATTTCATTTATAAAAGTGTAAAGTTTAAAAAAAATGTTATTTCAAATTATCTACTAATCTACTTGTATTTGATAATGTAACAAATATTTGATTAAAAGAATTTGATTAAAATCAAGATATCAAAATCTATAATAATTTCCTAAATGTAAGTAGAATTTTTTTAATTAATGAAGTACTAATACTTATATATTCTACTTTTAGCGGGTGCCTTAACATTTAATACCTTTACTATCTAACTTATACCGATCCTAAGACTTTTATACTGAAAAAAATCTTATCAGTATCAGCATAAAATTTCCATTTACAATTACGATATACATAATTACATATATAGGTACTTGTACCTTATTAATCTTAATATCTTAAATATACAGATTTGATTTAGATATTTGTTTTTCTGAAACTGGAAATACATTATACATATCAGTATAACCTAATTGCTACTAATATATCCTATAAGTTATATACCTACGGATATTAGAGCAATTTAACTTTATATGAAATTTGTCTTGATTCCGTGCTATGACTAGAGCTAATTCTGTAAATTTGTCTAATTTGAGGAAACTTGTACGATTATATATAAAATTATAAAGAAATAAAAAAAAAACAGTTATTTTTTCAATTAAACTCTTAAGACTTCGACTGGCATTATCTCAACCATAAACGGAATGACTTTCAAGATTTGTACTTTACTTACTTAGCATTATAAAGATGATGCACTCGTATGTAATGTAATGAGACAATGACTTTTCGGTTCAATTCATTTCCGTTTAACTTAACTTTTGAAAAACATTTTAAAAAATACATATACTGATTTTGAGCTGATGCTATTTAACATTTGTTCCTATTCTACTTATATTACATAAAATTAACTTGCTATACCTATATTAGAGCATTAGTTACTTACCTATATATCTAGATAGATGCAAAGTAATAGCTACTTACCTATTTTGGATATAAACATAAAACCTTTGTCTTTAAAGCTAGTTGAGTAAAGGATTTTGGTATGTGTAGTCGAATCTCAAAAATTGAAAAGAAATAATCTCATTTAAATTTAAACTTAATAGATTAACGATATTATAATTTAAATCAATATGAACTGGTCAAAAAAATATTTTAAATCAAAAAAATTGGCAAATTGTATTTATTTTCTTTTTACTCATTTTTGGTAAGAAAAAATCTTTTATTTTATGAATAGTTTAGTTTAAAAATACAAGTCTCACTTTAATATACATATAAATATAACTATATTACGTACATATTACAAGGTACCTACTATTACTGGTACACCTAAAGTAAATTTTAATTTTATTAATGGGTATAGTAGGGTACTCATTGATTAGGGCAACCTAACACCTCTTACTATCTATATATCAGTACTTTAGATATTATTTTAATGCCTACTTGAACTTGTAGTGGCACACGTTTATCAAATATGTAGGTTTTTTAAACTTTTAAACTTTTAAAATATTTAAGTTTTTTAAATTAAAACTACTGAATTACCGAATTAGTTACTCGAATTGAATTGAGATTAATATAAGGTAGTTACCAAAATATTTTAACAGAGATAAAATTGATTCTACTATAGCCATTCTATTCTACAGTAATTCAATTTTTAATAAGATTCGAGATCATTTTGTATCTTTTTTAAATGTGATACTAAATATTACTTACCTAGTACCTAGCAGTATTCAAATTCTTATCAAATATAAGAGCAGTGTCCAAATTCTTATATCTACAGTCACTATCAGATACCCAATATATTGAATACTGATAGTATACACTATTGGTACATATGAATATACTGATTGCAGATTGTAGTATTTTCTTATGATCGAAACCATTAAATATAGGTAGGTATTCGATACTTAAAAATTTCATTATTTAATTTATTTACTTATTAATTTTTTAAAGGTATATACCATTATTTATGTTTCTGATTGGTCTGAAAATTACCATGTTCTTTCTATTTATCTACTCTGTTAAAAATGATGACCTCAAAAGGGACGGTTTTGTAAATATGAAATATTCACAATCATCATCAAAAATGCAAAAAGTCCAAGAAAATTCTCCGGTAAAAATGAGAATTCAATTGAAAAGGGATTCGACACGCCATCGTAATCATCGTCAGCAAGATTTATCGGAATCGGAGCAGGGAAATGACTGGAAAATGCTATCAGATCTTGAAAATGATGAAATTTCTCCAACGAGCTCAAACAGGTTGCTTAATAATTAAGTTACAAAATCCAAGATGTTTTGAGCGAATCACATAATAATAAATGTGAAATATTTTTCAAAATCAAATTATTCTACTAACAAGAAGCAGCAGGGTTACAGACATGTGAGACCGATTTTTTCTTTAAATCAATTTTTTCATTAACTACATGGACTTTGTTTTATAGGTAGTTATAATGAAAATGTTTATTAAAAAAATCGACCTCACCTTTCTGTAACCTTACTTGTAAGAAAGGCATTTTACAAAGTGAAATGAGTAGGTATACTCTTATATGTACTTACATTTCAATATTGGGCAAGAGCAAGAGATTGATTAATTTTACGATAATTTAGGTATTTACATTAGTAGGTATGTATTTCCAAATTCAATACGATTATCTAATTATTATCTATAAAGCTTTTAAATTAAACCACAGCACAGGACCATATAGTGTAATTATGTAGGCATCAGTAGATGTGTATTGTGGTGTTTTACTAACAATAAGCAATATATAAAATAAAATTGCAAAATTTTGACTAAAATGAAATTATTTCTTAAATCAAAACCAAATTCTCTCAATTAACTTGCATAAGTATTACTATTAGTTAGTACATACTTATACTTATAAGTATAAATACTTTAACGATAAGTATTGAGTGTTGACTGAAGCCTTTGATAAAACTACTATTATTTATTGGAGCCTATCTTGCTTGAAATGCTTGGATATTTACTCTCTTATTTTTTTCCAACTGATATTTATCATATCCAGGTATCAGTATATAAATTTTCATTTTTTACTTTAAATAGTAGTGGCTGTTAATGATAAACTAACTTACTTATGACTCAATGACTACTGTAATATTAATAAAAGATTCTTTTGCATTCTTAACACTAGAACAGATCAGAGTAGCATTTGGTTAATATTTAATCGAGTGCCTGGACTCGGTGGTGAAAGAATGGTCGAATTTCTTTATCAATTATCTTTGAAGAATGGATTTAAGCATTTGGAACATGAATATAGGACACCATGGCCAAGGTACATATAAGTATTACTTTTAAACAATTTATACTCTAATTATTTCTAGATTTCTTCTTGATCAAGAACAAGAATCTTTAGTCACCTGGTTTGAATATCAACATTTACCGAAAAGTTATGATCGACATTTCTACTTCATCAACTTTACACGTTATCAAAAGTACACAAATACAAACTAACATGAATTGCATTAATACCAAATAAGAGTGAATTGAATCCTGAACCTATATTCTATACACATATTAAATTTTGAATTTTTCAGAAATTATAAATCAAAGTTTTAATTTTTCTTTACATTTTAGATATATAAAAGAGAAGCCAATTTACATAAATTTAATTCAAGACCCAGTAAAGCATTTAAAATATATTTTTCAAATCAAAAGAGCCAATAAGGAAATAGCCAAGATTGAAATTAATAAAAGAAATTCGGAAATTCCCGGATCAGGTAAGCATTCAAAACTCAAAAAAGGCCAATATATAAATCTAACAGTTTTTTTAATTGGTAAAGGCATTAAATGGTTTGAAAAGGACTTCAATAAATGTGTTTTACAATCAGATCCTGAGTGTTTATTCGAAAATGAATCTACTGGATATACACTTCCCATTCCATTTTTTTGTGGGCAGTTTCCTCACTGTGTGTAAGTTTTAATTACATTTCAAATTACATATTTCCAATATACCCGTATTTCTGAATTTCTGACAACTTAAGTACTCACTGATATGGTCTACAGAACCAGGTTCCAAAATGATAATAAGTATTAAATAAATGCTTAAATAACTATTATATTTTTGAAAAAAAGAGAGGTGCCAAATACCAGAAATAACTAACCATAGATTTGCTTAAATGAAAATAAAATTTCATATTTGGGTAATATAAATTGTATGGGCTTGGAACTTGGAATGAGATTGTATGGAACCCTACCCCTACCCCTACCCTACCTTACTTATATTATATTTTGTTGTAGCGTTTAGCATATTATTATTGTAAATTGTACTCGTATATACTCGTATTATGTATAAATATCCGTTTTTGTGGGTACCCATTTTATTTTGAAATAAGAAATTCGTATCGAAATTTCAAGTCTAAATCCTAAACACTTGTGACTTTTGACTTGGATATATTTTTTTCTACTTATACCTTACATATAACTGTAGTATGAATGTAAACTTTCTCCATAAGTAAATCCTAGAGAAAGTTACACTACTAGATTTCTCCCCGAGATAATTATAATGGCCAATTTGACCTCAAAAACATTGGAATTTGAATGTGATGGTCTCCGTTTAGTTATTGATCAATCAAACTAACTCTAATAACTTGCTTTCAGTTTCCAGCATATTACTACATTACACAGTAGTACATTTCATGAGGTATTATGGTAATACTAAAGCCTAAAGCTATATGCTGTGTATCAAATCAAAAATAAAATATAAAAATACGATAAACTTGTGCTTCCTTTTTCTTTGCTAGATAGAATCAAGAATATTTACACACTTTTTATTGTGCAGTACCTATCATTATACAGTAAGTATAGAAATATAAAATAAACTTAGGTAGGTATTTATTATTATTTACGTTTACGATTAGTACGAGTATGTAATATAAAATGTATGTACGAGGATAATAATGTATTTACCTACAAGAATATCAAGTATTCTATAATTTCCTACACAACTCAAATAAAAATACATACCATATTTTTAATAATTCTCCTATTCTATAAGGTACTTCTCTTCTGTGGGTTATTTCTACCATACTACCTAGTAATGCATAGAGTTTTTATAAATAAGTATCCTACTTCTATTCTGTACTGAATAATATAAGTAGAAAGCTATATTATAAGTTAAAAGACCAGTAGCGTACAAATTAGTAGATATTGGACTTTTAATTATTACAGTAGGGTATCTAATCTAATAACTATCAATAGTCAATAAGAAATATTATACTCTGATAAGGACCTGCCAATATTATGCAAAAGACTTGTTATTCTTAAAATTCTTAATTCTGACAAAAATCAAAGAAAGAAACTACATAATATTTAAAAATCCCTATTGTACAGAATTGGTAGGGTACCTTTTACCTGCCTATTACCAACCTAACTTATTTAACAATGTTAGGTTTTTTAGGAAGTACAGTTTATAGTATAAAGGGAAAAAGAGAAAGAGTAGTAAGTACCTTCTACCAACATTAAAAGATCTTAATAAGGCAGCTTAAAAGTTTTTTTTTAGATCACATTATAAATTCCCTCATATCATATATTATTACATCACAGATAGGTATCTTGATGATAACTTAATATTTTATTCCTAACTATGTAAAGTATACTTGTAAATTGAACCTAATGGAAATAAAAATTCATAACTTGAGGGCTTATGCTATTGATTAGGTAAGTAGCACTTATTATTAATTTATTGAGTGTATTTTCTATTTTTAGAAAAATAAACGACAAGTGGGCATTAAACAGAGCAAAATTCATCATTGAGAAATATTACTCTGCTGTCGGTATCGTTGAAAGATGGGTTGAAAGTTTACACGTCTTTGAAAAGTACATACCTCGATTTTTCGCCAACTCAACAAACATTTACAAGGAAAATGATGAGATAAAAGGTATTGTTTCAATTTTAATGGCTACCTGTAATATCTGTCTATCTGTAACTTCTGTTAGGGTGTCTACTGTCTACTTTGTTTGCTAACTACTATGTGACTGTGACTGAATAATAACTATTATACACTAATGTTAAGTATATTATGACTTAAAGTTGTGTGTTAACTTAAAGCCTAGCAAAGTCTTGCTTAAAATTAGGTATTAAAAAATGTTTTCAATTTCTTTACTTTCTTTTCTAGATGAAGATGATCAAATGGATCGGCAAATTCGAGAGAAGCTCAAATCAATTCTCTGGGCAGAATTCGATCTTTATCAATTTATTCATCAACGACTTGATCTTCAAATTAAATAACTTTTAATTCTAATGATACTCATTAATAAATACCTTATATTTATATATAATTTTAAATAAAAAAACGATTATATTATGTACCCTACCTACCTACACTACTATCTATACATCTACTCTATCTACCCTGATCTAGGTATATTATTCTGTTCTATTTTCTATCTATTCAGTTACTAATTCATTCAGTTTCAGTTCAGGTTCAGATTCAGTTCAAATTCAAATTCATATCTGAAAAATCTGATTTTGGTCTAAATTTCAGTGTGTTTATATTTAAGGATTTAGAATAGATTTTTTGAACCTACTATACTAATTACAATACAATTACAATACAATTGTACAATTACTCTAATTTAATAAATCTAAAGATTATCTGTAGAAGTGAGACAAGGTTTAAGGTTTTTTATTACCCCTAAGTAAATGTTTTTTGTTGAGAGAGAAATAAAGGGCTAGCTTTGGCTTTTAGGCGCTTCATATTTTTGATTTTGACTTGACATCTTGCTTTGCTTTTGGTCCAAAAGTTGTATTTTTAGCGCGGGATTTCTTACAGACTCTTTTCTCTAGTTCTTTCAAGTTCATTTTTTTTTTCTTTTTATTTTTATACCCTTACAGCTACAGACAGCTACATTTATTTTAAGATAGGTCAGGTAAGGTTCAGTTCAGTTCATCTGATCCTGCCGAAGCGAAGTGCCGACGACTCGACTCTTCGTTTTATTTTTTTATATTTTTTTGTTACAAATTGACGATTAACTTTGACGATGCCATTGAGGGTGACCAGTTGACAGTCTACTTCCAGTCGACCAATTTCTGTCCTTGAGGTTGGCATTCGACTTGACATTTTGACAGAGAAAACTCGGAATCTTTTAAGTAGAAGAGAAGAAGTCATAAATCAAAATTAAAACGTCATCATTTTTATAATTGTAATTGGGTGGTAGATTATAATAGGTTAGATTATAATAGGTCACCAGTCACCGTAAATGGGTAAACCGGGTAGAAGAGGTGGTAAGATTATGGGTAATGGAGTAATGAGTAAACTAATGTCAAATGAGTCTGAATCACCTAATAATGATCCTGAGTCTAATCATCTTGGAACCACTGAGCCTGATATTGTAAATGTAACGGATGCTGAGGATCCTATTGAAAATGGGGAGAAGAAAAAACAGACACCACCCATCATCCAAAAAAAGGTACGCAAATATAAATTATCTCATCTCAACTATTACTGTCATTGTCAGGTCAGTAATCAGAATCTGTAGAAAGTCTGTTTCTAATACATAGTAGATTGATGTACCCTACACTTGATATTGATAGAGTACATGAATTATGTACTTAGCTCATATTCTTTTTATATTTTATGGAACATTTTTAAAAATTTAAACTAGGATGTCAACCTGACGAAGTCAGTTAGTGATCTGGCTATTACCTTGTCACCCTCTGATTTGGTTTGGATTCGATGTCAAGGTGGATATTATTGGCCAGGGATTTATTTAGACACTTTGGAAGAAGCAGGTATGAGTTTTTTTAAAATATAAAGTCGTCTAATCAAATAATTATAATTACAATATAGTTAATTGTTACATTGAATTTTTATTTTTAAGATGGTATGGGCGCGGATAAAGTAGCAGTTCAATTTTGTGAGAAACTTATGAGATGCTCTTTTCACCCATTCTCTGATATAATTCCATTAAATGATAAATATGAGGATCAATTCTCAGCTATAGTACAAATTCATCAAAAAATCAAGAAAAATTGGAAACCGGATGCAAAATATGGTGATTCTTTGAAATATTTTCAGCAATTTCGTGAAGTTGAAACCGATGAGAGAAAAAATTTAGTAGTAAAAATAGTTCAAGAGGTTCAAGAACAAAAGAAAAAGAAGAAGCTTGAACGTAAAATGTCCTTAGCTAATAGTGAAATCAAGATTATAAAAGACATGACAAAAGAGAAAGTAGAGATTATTCCTGAACCTGAAAAAGAGAGACACTCGAAAAGCTATAAGTTAAGACCTTCTGTTAAAAAACCTGAAATTTTGGAATCATCTAACTGGAATAAAACAAAGAATGATAATGCAACAACACTAACAACAGAAGACTATGACTCTGATTCTGGTGAACAGAATAAATTAAATGGCCAAATTGCTCAAGTTAACAAAAAAACTGGAAGACCATATGATGGTGAAGAACTTGAACAATTTGTAAAAGATTATTTTCAAGAGTTAGATAAGAATGTCAAGTTTGATAAACTGGGAAAGCTGCTATGTAATGAATGTTTAGAAGAAGTTGAATCAAGTGATGTGCTTGAGTTTTGTCATGATGCGCCATATCACAAGAGTTGTCTTACTGAAATTGTTTCACCAGTCGCTAATGTCGCTAATGAAGGTTCGTTTATTTATTTTTTTTTTATTTTATCTTATTACTTATATGAAAGATTGCGTTTGTTTTTCATTTTTTAAATGTATGGTCATTTATAGAATCTTCAGAAGAAGGGAAGAAGAAAACTAAATACAAATGTCAAGATTGTTTTTCTAAAGTTTGCTTTCTTTGTAAAAGTGCTGATCCAATTGACCAACCATGGGATGGTATTCCCATAACAAAAGAAATGGACAATGTAGCAAAATGTTCGAAATGCGAGTTACATTTTCATCGAAAATGCCTTTTAGGTTTAAGCTATGGCTGTCAAGTTCAAGGTAGTTAAATATAATTTATCATATCTTTTATATTTTATCATAAGTATTTTGAAACTATATCATGCAAATAATATAATATTATGTATTTATTTAGGAACGAAAGGATCGATCACATGTCCTCGACATTTCTGCCAAACATGCTTTTGTGAATCGATATACAAAAAATATCGAGGGACGAAACTTGTTCCTAAACAATCTAACAAATGTGTTAAATGCTTAAATAGTTATCACAAATGTAAGAATCATTTATGAATTTAAAATTTAAATTTAAAATGCATATTTTACCAAATTATAATCTTTAATATATATTTCAATTTAGAATTAATTCCGATATTATTTATTTTCTTTTAGGTTGTGTTCCAGCAGGTAGCAAAATGTTGCAAAAAGACTGTATTATTTGTCCAGCTCATTCAGCCGGCGAAGCTTTAGAAATTATAGAAAGACGGAAACACATCGGCTGCATTATATGCTTTAAAAAGATTAAAGGTGATTTTTTAGATTTAGTTTTTTTAAAACAATTAATTTTAAAATACATTTTATGTAGCTGCAGACTTGTTCATTTCGTGTAAAAGATGCCCTTTATATTTCCACGAAGCTTGCTATGGATATACAGAAGAGGTTAAAAATTCTGGTATTTCTAAAGACGACTTTTGTCAAGATTATATGTAAGATTTAAAGATTTGATATTGAACAAAACTTTTATGTATTTTTTTTATAAATTGCATTTGTAATTTTAAGATGTGAGTTTTGTCAAACTCATCCTTACCCTACATTTGGTCAAATAGTATGGTTTCATCAACCAGGCTCTAGGTAAGCAAATTTGGGTTGTAGTCGTATCGTGGCTATTCATCTCATATCTTATGTTTCATAAAATAAATAATTATTTTTTTGTATTTTAAAGTATTTGGCCAGCTATGATTGTTTATCCTCAAGAAATCCCGCTCACTATAAAGGACTCAGTTAAAGAATTCTGTTTTACTATAAAATATTTAGGACCACAGCCTTCTTACTATAATTTTGTAACACCATCAGCAACTCTTCCATTTTCTTCTAAAACATTAGAATGGGTCGAGGTAAATTGTAAACACTATTTTTGTACTCATTAATCAGTATTCTTATAATTAATAATTATATTACATAATAGAAAGTTGGATTAGGATCAACTAATAAAAGGCCTTATATTAGCGCAGTAGAAGAGGCAACATTTCTCCTGCGGTTCTTTGAAACCTACCGTGATTCAATTATACCAGAAGTAAGTATATAACATTGCATGCATAATTAATTTTTCTAAAATTATTTATAAAACTTATTATTTTAAATTAGGGCAGTGCAACATTCAAGTCTATGGAAAGGAATTTAATTCGAGTCCCAGAGAATATTGTTCCCAAAATTGCAGAGCACAAGGAGCATTATAAAACTGGTCAAAAATGTAGCTGTAATAAAGATTATCCTAAAAATCCATGTACAGAGGAATCTTCTTGCGTTAACAGGTACGTTAATATGTCTGTTTAAGTTAGCCTGTGAAAAATGGCAAAATAAGTTAATTGAAAACATAGGATAATGATAATGATCTTTTATACGAGGTTATAATACTTAGTTTATTTTCCTTTTAAATGAAGGCTCAGCTACTTTGAGTGCTCGGATGTCGTATGTAATTCTGGAGATAAATGTCAAAATAGATTTACTGGAAAAAACAAAGAACTTGAATCAAAATTAGAGGTATTTCTAACACCGAGTAAAGGGTAT
Source organism: Nanhermannia cf. coronata Gr-Ori-00579 (assembly GCA_034699045.1). Taxonomy (NCBI): domain Eukaryota; kingdom Metazoa; phylum Arthropoda; class Arachnida; order Sarcoptiformes; family Nanhermanniidae; genus Nanhermannia; species Nanhermannia cf. coronata Gr-Ori-00579. The sequence continues at coordinate 24,692 of JAQIXA010001026.1, forward strand.
GGTGTAAGAGCTAAGCGTCTTATCAAAGCTGATGAAAATATTGGTGAGTATATTGGAGAAGTTATAACTAATCGAGAAGCGCTGAACAGAATATCAATGCGAAAAATAAAAACATCCTATGTCTTACAACTCGACAACAAATGCTCCATTGATGCTGAATTTTATGGCAATACTTCAAGATTTATTAATCACTCGTGTCAACCAAACTGTATAGCTTCAATAGTTGCGAATATAAATGGAAAAAAAGTGGCGCTTTTAAGATCTCTTGTTGACATTGAGGAAGGAACAGAATTAACCTTCAGTTATGGAAAATCTGTGAATTTTAATTGCAACTGTGGTGCACCTAAATGTGTCTCAAAATTTAAGCCTTCTGTAAGTACATAAAAATATTTAAAACTCTGACTAGTCACTAGTATCGTATCCAGGGTAATTTAACTACTATGGTTCCCCCTTTAAGATCTCTTAAAGGGGGAACCATAGTAGTTAAATTACCCTGATCGTATCATTAAAATTACAAAATACCCATTAAAAAATACAGAATACTTACTACATAATACTAATATTCAAACCTGAATACAATTAAAAATTGAACGTTCTTTTTATGGTATTTTTTTAGGAAAGTTGGAATATCTTTTGTGATATCTGCTCTGACGGAGGTATACTTTTGTTGTGCGAATTCTCTGAATGCCACAAGTCGTATCATTTGGAGTGCCTTAAATATGACCAAACGCCTAAAGGTAAATGGTATTGTAGTAACCATCCACAAATGCAGCAAAAACAGAAAAGAAAATCAAGTCTTGTTCCTCATACATCAAATTCAAAGATTTTTGCTGCCTCATCAATTCTTGAAACAAAAATTAACAATAATCTAAATATTTCAAATAATAAAGAGCAAGATAAATTATCAACTAATGAAAATAACAGTTTGGTTTTTGTCGATAATAATGTTGAAAGTACTAAAGCAAGAACCAGCACGAGACAAAGGAAAGATAAGAAGTCACCTACAAAAGTCACAACAACAACTCCAGCTTCAGTCAAAAGCAGAAGCAGCTTTCGAGAAAAATTGCCATCTACTATAACTGAAATGCTAAATGACATTTCAGATAAAGAAAAGGGTCTTACAGTTACAAAAGAAGAAGCAACAAATAGTAAGAATGAAAAAGTAGGATCACATTCAAAAGATAAACCAGTATTAATCAAGACAAAATCTCTCAGAAATAGCAAAGAATCAAAATCATTATCATTGGGTTCAAGTTCAATTAATGGTAATATTACTGATCGTGGTGAAGTAGTTTATTCAACTCGAAAGAGCAAAAGCATTAGCAAGAAAGATTCTGTCAATGTGAACTCGATTATTAATGAAATAAATTTAATTCATGGAATTGAGACATCTGAAATATTAGTAGAAGATGAAGAAGCAATACCAGAAGCTAATGGTATTGAAAATTCTGAAGACAGCCAAGATGAATTTGAACAAAGTAGGCAACAAACTAGATCTTCAACATCTGGTACAAATAATAAACGAAAAAGGGAAAGCTCAACTCCTACAACTCAGATACAAAACCGAAGTAAGAGAATCAAGACTTCATTAAAATTTATGGAGAATAATTCGAAGACAACACCTGACATTGTAATTGATCTTGAGTCGGCTGGGAGAGACGTGTTTGAGCGTAAAAGTTCTGTGAATAAAACACCAATTAATTTACTTATTCGTAATCGTCGCCTGAGGATGAACGAGAGAAGATCAGCAATATTAACAAGTTCAGATGATGCTCAATTAGAAACTGTCACTATTACTGATACTGCCACTATTCCTAACCCTGTTCTTGAAGAACTAATCGAAAACGAACTAGACTAAATTTAAAGTGTTCAACATAGATAAATAGGTATGTACTTACATTGCTTATAATTTAATTATATGCAGGTAAATCATTTTCCATGATATCTCAGGATTAAAATGTAGGTAGTAGTTTAAAATTTTAGCCGATTATTATTATTACAAGTTAATTTAGTAGTTAAAAATTATCCTTAATCGGGCAGATTACTTTGCTTTGATCTAAAATTTAGTACAATTTTAATTAGCATTAGACTAATTGAGTTTAGTTAATAGTTAAAACTAAAACCGTGTACGTAGGTATTATAAAATTTAGTATAATAGGTATATATGTATGTATAATACATATAACAAGTTTGCTATTCATCGTAGCCTCAACATAACTGTTTCATTTACTTAACTTTTTAACGTGATAAACCTATATGCCAGGTAAAAAATTAACAAAAAATATTTGTTTTAATTTGTCTCAAAAAATTAAAATTATGTATATGTACTGTACTTTCTATTTGTAGACATTCAATTAGAAACATTAGAAATTTTAGGCTAGGAATAGGACATGATAATAAGGCTGTTTAAAATTTAAGTTTAAGTTAATTCAATCTTAATCTTACAAACACACTCAACAAGCTAGGTAGTAGTGTCTAATTTATTTCCTTTTTAAGTACATATATATGATAAATCTATTTTCTATTTCATAAAAAATGTTAATAAAATTATAGTTCTAAAAAATTCTAAATAGTTTTAATAGGTACATTATAATACCTAGTTATACATTTAATCTAAATTATCAAATGAAATTATTTGTGAAAAATCATAGGTTTGAGTTTCATTATCAATAGTTTCAAAGTAGAATGGATCAGTTGATGCATTTCTTTCATCATCGATAGATACTGAATTGGTTGTAGATGTAGAAGAGAAGAGTTGATCTTGCTTATTATTTTCATTAGTTTTGGAAGAATTGAATGTAGTTGTAAAAGACGAGTCAAGATTATTAGCAGAAGACTGTGAGGCTTGAATCAATGAGGGACAGTGAGTTTGTGTTTCAGTAGTTTCAGTTGACACAAAATTTAAAGTCATAAAGTCATAATCATAATAATTTAAGTCGGAGAAAAATAAGTCTGGATCTGTTTGAGTATGTCGATGATCTTCTAAAAAGTTGGACAGAGTTTTTGTTGGATCATCACCATTGTTATCAATTGTAGAAGTAGTAGGAGGGGGGAATATGTCGAAAATTGAATTAGCACTATTGGTATTGCAGTCGGTTATAGGCAATAATAAATCTAATTTTGAAGTTGAAGGTTTGGTGGTGGCAGTAGTGCTAAATGTCATAGCTGCCTGGATCCCTGTGTCAGTTGTAGGTTGTTTTTTCTTGTGAGAATGACGAGCTCTTTTAACAATATTTGAAGTTTGGGTATCAGTTGATATTCGAACACGAACCCTGGCTGTTTGCGTAGCTGTACATCTTTTTCGTTTTTTACTATTTTGATGATGACTATAATTTGCAATGTTTTGTGGAGTTTGAGATTGTTGATCTACTTTAAGGATGAGACGAGATTCCTCAGTTATTGTTTGAGTTCCTAAATCATTTTTCAAAAGATTTTTAATGAAAAACTGTTCATTTGATTTATTTTGATTTTGAACATTGATCTGTAATTTTGACTTTAAAGAAATTGGTGATTTTATAGTTTTAAAATGGGATGGAACAATAATAATACTATTAATAGGAGTTAACAGAGATGTTTCTTTCAATTGATTCTGATTCAGATCTGATAATTTTGCATCTTGATCGATCTTATTTTGCAGTTTATTTTCAGTGGCCAGTTTTGACTTGATTCTTTCAGAACTAGTATAAAAGTTAATTATAAAAAAAATTAGTTAAGACTAAGACTCAAAAGTCAAATACCTACCTTTTATAAATATACAAATATATCTTATTTTTTACTTACTTGATAATATCTCTGTATTTTTCATAGTCATATCGATGATCTTTCCTCTTTGCATGAGTTTGAAGAGCTTCCAACGACTTATAACTTTGATCACATGAACATTTGAATGTTTTTCCACACATCATCACATGAATATTTAGATAAACTTTTGTAGAAAAGCTTTTATCGCAAATCTTACAAATAAAGTCCTTTGGTAGATGGATTTTATGATAATGCTGTTAAAAAAGAACAATATTAATAAAGGTTCGGGTTAAATTATAATTGGACTTTCTGACATTATAATATTTAACATGAGAAAGGCCTGAAAGTCGAATTCCTTTTCTTGAAATAATAACACTATCTGTTTTTAAATAATATTACATAATTAAGTAAGTATATTTTTACCTGTTTAACATATTTGAATCTTGAAAACCAATTCCCTTTCTTACTATAAGTATTCTTTTTTGTACACTTGTCAGCATCAATAGAATGTGAACAGTGAGTTACTGGGCAAAAATATTTAATGATTTTACTACCACCATCATCATTAGCTTGACTTTCTCCTCCAGCTTCAGTCATATGATACTTCATAAGATGTGTGTCCAACGATTTATTTTTCCCGATTTTACCATCACATGATGGAAATGGACATAATATCACCTCATATTCATCATTATTCTCAATTAAGAGTGCTCTTGGTGGAGTTATTTGGATTTCTCTCCATTTTTTATTCACAATATCGCCTATGAAGTTAAAAAAAAAAATAGGGTATACATAACATATAATATGTGAAGTAATACTGAGGTACATAATTTGTAAAGTGCATATTTATATAAATATGTAAACGAAGCATATTTTGAGCAATCATTTAAAATTTTATTTACAAGTTATATACTTAATATATAAGGTAAATAAAAATAACGCACTTTAATTTTTTAGTAGTTTAAGAATAAATTAAGTTGTTTTCAAGTCTATTCATCTAATCAGCGTTAGAAATTTAAAAAACCTCAATTTGGCCTCAATTCGACAAGCGAATCAAAGCAAGATTGAAGGTCAAAATTTGGTTTTCCAGATAAAGATCTGAAGTAAATGATAGAGACAGATGAGAGAATTATAATTATAATTATGAATTTTAGGTAGGTAGGCAGGTATTTCAATTTCAATATTTTATAAAAATAATATAGAAATTAAGCTTACCATTATTACTGTTATTGTTATGTTCACTTGGTGGGCCTGCTGGCAGGGTTTTTATATCCTCCATCATATTATCATAAATAAGTTTTTACTACTACATGCATACTAGCTTGACTAAAAACTAAAATAATCCCTTTTTAATTATTAAAACTTTTTTATTTTAAAAAGTATAAAGTTTAAAATATTTTATTTTTATTGGTAATTGGATTGGAATTTGGAATATTGACGTAGACGTAGGTATGGTATATGTATTGTAATGTATTGTAATGTAGGTAATAATAATTTAATAAATAAATTAAATTGTTTTATGCTTATGCTTGTGCTTGATGCATAAGTCATAAATAAGCATAAAATAAATAAATAAATACCTACTTTTTTTTGAATAGAGAATATAAAAAATGTACCTAGGAGTTAGGAGGTAGATTCTTTTTAGTTTTATTAGTTTTGTACTAGCAGCCCGCTTTGCTTCGCAAAGCAAAGAAGAGCAAGCGCAGCACAGGCCAGTTCAATATAATATACACCTAA